>KK351443.1:0-30913 GCA_000671755.1 Glossina brevipalpis
TACAGCAATACATTTTTAGTAGATGAAATAATAATATATAATACTTGAATAATTATTTAAGAAAGCGAAAACAATAAGGTTTACGCTAAGTATTTTTTATTAAGAAAAAATCATTTTTATTCAAAACTTCATATCTCTTATTATAAACTGCGTCAGCTTGAGTTTATAACAGAGTCGACAGAGAAGTAATTTATAACAAATATAAATAAATGTGTTAAGACCATACGCAAGGTTTTAGAATCAGGTTTGATATTATCTTTTGTTCTTTAATTCTTAAAAACCTTATGTTAAAGCAGAGATAGGTGGAGCAATTTAAAGCGTTATAATTAACGTCCTGCAGGTCGTAGTCTTATCTGGACTGCAATTAGTCGTTATGCTTTCGATCTTTCAGCTCAACTCTTGCTTTGATTATCTTATTTCAATTTCCACCACCTTAGAAATTCTAACAACACACAACAACAACAATTCGAAAAAACGAACAGATGAATATACTCAATTCAAAATCTCACATAAAACTTCACACTAATTTCTAGTTGTAATCGCTATATGTATATGTTGTGATATTTCTGAAGTTACAATATGATAACTATGTTAATATTTGTCTATTTTGTTTTTGTGCATATGAAAATTTCTAATTAATTTCAGCTCATTCTTCAACTGAAAATATTTTAGCTATTTTCTTATGATTTAAAATAATAATTCAAAATAATTTTCGGAAGAAACATCTGTTGTATATATACATATATACACATATACGGTACGAAAACTTTTTTCTGCAAATAACAACAACTCGTATACAATATGCACGCTTGTCCATTAACATCTGAAGAAAATTGTTCCTTCGTGTTAAAAGTAATTTTCATTGGCATAAATTTTACATTCAATGTTAATGTTAGACGAAACAATGTAGATAACATGTGAACGTAAATTTCATGAGGATTAATTAAATTTAAACAGAGCGGCTTAATATTTTTAAAATATCTTAAGAAAAGTTTGTGTGGTCTTAAAATCGTCCCTAATTTTGAGCTCATATGTCTTCTGAAACATACACTTGCTAGGATAAGTTACTGAGAAGTGTGCTGGCAGGAGCTGGGCATCATTATGTTTACCGCCACGGCCAGCCCAGTTGCCACTAAACATAGAATTTAACCTAAAGAAAAATTTGAAATCTAAATTTTACTCACAGATGAAGAGTAAACTATTGTCCATCCGTCATGTCCAGCCTGTGCCAGTCCGTCGGTCTCAGTCCTTGTTCCCTACATTTCAGTTAACTCAGACATCCTGCCTCCCTTTCCTTCACCAGCTTTCCATAATTAATTAGTTTACATAGACATATTTTCCTTTTTTTTCTTTCTTTTTTTTTCCTTTTATTTATTATTTTTCCTCTTAAAACCTGAACTTAATTATGACGATAATAGAATACACTTATCTGTAACTGCTTTGGTTGTTGTTGTTAATGTTGTTGCTGCTATGTATGTTGTTGTTAATATTGTTGCTACTATGGTTGTTATTGTTAATGTTGTTGCTGCTTCTGTAGCCCAGTTCATTTAAAGAGAGGAACACGTTGTGTATACACAAATAGAAGCATCCATTTTTTTGTTTGTTTATATGCGGCTTTACTGTAGAAATTACCAATGCCTATAATCATATCTAAGTCTAGTTTATTTCCTTAATTTAAAATTACCAATTACCCAGTCTTCTCACAGAAAGTTATTACATCGAGTTTCAAGCCTTTTTAACTCGCTTTTTACCACCATTTTATTTAGCACAAATTGAGAGACTAAATATATGTTCTCTTTTAATAACTTATAATTTGATTTTATGAGAAAAGCTTAAAAGAATTTACTAAAAAAACTCTATCTTCTTCTTCTTCTTTATTAACACGATTTTTTTTAAGTAAATCTTTGAGAATATTGTATATTCTTGAGCATTGTTTACAAATGCTCATTAAATGTAACTATTTAAAAAAACATTTTATCACATTTATACCTATAAATTTGGCACAAAATTTAAGTTTAATCAAAACTTATCACAATCAACGGCATTCTTTTTTAATTTTGCTTTATTACATGCCTACAACAATTTCAAGTACTTTTAACTCTCTTTATATTTATGAACCTTTTTTCTTTTTTTATACATGTATTAGTTGCTGGATGCGTTTTTATAGTCTTTTCCTTCTATTGCTTTTTCAATAAGAAATCTACACAAACTTACATGTATATTTATGTTTCAATTTTTAGTCCCCTTTTTTTGTTAATAGCTTTAAAAATTGTTTTACAATTTTTTTTTTGAAATTTCTTCTTTTCAAGCCGTCACTAGTTATAATCATTTGCCATCAACCAAAACAAAAATGTTTTTTTCTGCACTTATTTAACATGGCTTTGACCGAGGTTATGATTGAACTCACGCTTACGACACACGCGACTCTTGCAACCATCCTTGTTGACTCATCAACACTAACTCACTGACTGACTTCTTTTCTTCTTATTTTAAAATAACCCACCCTTATTCTTTAACACAGAGTAAATCCGGACATTCTCTCATTGTACGGGCAAAACCGACAATTCTCTCTCTCTTTTTCATCTTCTCTTCTCTTGCAAATAACAGGTAGAAAATCACGCAATGTTTGCAAAAGATGGCAAGTTTAGAAAGAAATATGATTAGCGGTATACCACTATCGAAGGTTTAATGACTTTTCAAGGGCATCTCAAGGGATTTTATACCCTGCACATAAAAATAGGTATATACGCGGACGTTCCAAAGTTAGATTTAGTTAGATATAAGCGTCTAACAAAGGATTTAGGGCAGCCCAGATAAAAACATGTGGTTTCATCTAAGATCTGATAAAATTGGAAATTTCAACTTTAACGGCAATCGAAGGCTTAAAAATTTGACAGACGTCCGGGTTTTGCTCCGTGTAAGTAGGAAATATATTTAACAGAAAAATTAGTCAACAACAGAAAACATAATAAAGGAGTTCATATCACTTAAGATCAAAATGAATTTAAAATGAATTTTGTAAATTTATTTGAGTTAATATAGACATTGATGCAAAAAACATCGTAAGTTATCGAACATAATGATTTATGTCTTATAGTACTACCACAATTAGGACAGAAGAATAATTTTCATATATTTGTTTGACATCAACGATACATATATAATAAATTATAGATGTAAACGTAGATGTAGATGTTCTTACAAACATATATCTTGCGATTAATTCTTTAAAATTCTTTTTCTTCTACTTAGAAAAATATAGAAAATCCCATTTTTAACTTGCCTAACTTATCATGCTGTAAACAGGGTGTTTTTTACACATTTGGCTTTAATATTAGTTTCGAAAAGCACAAAAAATTTTAGATGCATACCTCTGCAATCTATTAAATCGTAGCGTACGTAGTGATACGCAGTATATAAGAAAATGAGTTGAAAGTGAATCTATTACCATATGCTATATGTTCAAGGACGCAAGACTTCTTCACAAATTAACCAAAAGAATATATTAATAAATTATTAGTGATAAAATTTATTCTTCTAGATGTGGAAATCGTGCATGTGACTGTTGCAGAATGTCAAGCAAATACTATATAATCAATACTCTATAATATTGTTCCTTGTTATTTACGTAAGTTTGAAATTAAAAACAAAGACTAAATTTAAAAGTATTTGATAACTTTCGCATATTTCTTGAACCGTGCACTCCATTTTTGAACTTATCCAGCTTCAGATTTCGGCTCGATTTTTCACTAACAATACGGCCGTATGAAGACCAACCATGATTGCCCATATAACTATCAAAACTTTTTATATGAATAAGGCAAGGTGTCTAATGAGCGTTCTTTGCCAGTGTAGTTACGTTTGACTTGCAGCCACATTCTAAATGAATATAATTTGCATTTTGAACATTGTCAATTTTTTTTTTTAAATAGCTTTACATAAAGTGATGTTTTTTATTTCATTATTTGTAACTACAATATAAAGTCACAGGCCAATAAACATTGTTCAAGATATCTAGGTATAGATCCTTGGTTATCAATAGCAATCCTTTACAGCTAGAAGCAAGAGGAATTTACGTGATTAAGAATGAGGCCAATTTTCTTCTAAAAGCATTCAACTAAACATCAAAGGATTTTAAAGTCTGCAATAAAGTATTCCAATATCAATCTGCACGAAATAGTCAGAGAGCTTAAAATGCGTGGTAATAGGGTTGGTATTCGATCTAGAAAGTTGTATTAGTTCGATTAAAACATTGGGCGACAGAAATCGAATGATTTTTTAAAAGTCCCCTAAGTTTTAAGTTGTGTGAAAAAGGGAATTTTTGAAAGGCTTGAAGGAAGCATGAAATCTGATCTCTTTTGTTAACATTATAATCAAAACATATAATACGGTTTACAATACGTTGAAGTAGGGAGAACTGAATAACAAGAGCTGCTAAAGAATGTGTCAAAAATGAGTTAGTAGATTCTTAGGGTTTCCTTTATCAACAGCGTGAAAGGGCTAGTAATTGATAGAGATATAATTCCATTTGCTCTTTCATTTGCTTTATTTATATGAGAAAAATTTTTTTTTAAAGTTTGTTAACATAAAATTACACAAATTCCTCACATTGAAATACTGATTCTCTTCCCTTTAGTCTGGTGCATGGGTCCGCTCGCCGGATCCAGGCGTTTTATCTTTTTAATATATTATACAAATTCCCATTCGGAGAAATAAAAAACCATTCGTTTAATCTACTCTGAACTCATGACTGTTTTGTTTAGGTTTAATTGCTGTATTAAAAATCTAAATCTTATTATAATTCGTCCTTCAATCCCACTTAGAGTCCTCAGTCTTTCATTTGTTTGCGGACAAATGTTCTCGTTGCCGGACAGTAACCAAAAGGGCAGAGGATCCGTTTGTCATCCCACATTTTGGTTTCTCTCTGCAGTTGGCGTTGTCAATTGTCTTCGCTCTTTATCAGAGTTTCTCCTTTTTTATAATAATTATGCTGTGAGTTACTGCTCATGGCAGTAACCGCACAATTTTCTAAGGTATAAATATACGAACTTGAGGAGGAACAGTGTGGACCAAAACGAGGTCCCGACTTTGGCCCTTACAACTTACTCAAACGTTTACAAAGCAAAAGCAAATACAATTCTGTGTTTTCAAAGAGATTAAACATTATTAAAGATAACGGTATAATCAGTTGTAAATAAAGCGCGGAGCAACAGAAACACGTCTGAACACTTCGACTAAGGAAAATGGAATCCAAAATTACCAAAATTAAATCTCAGCTTCCAAGAAGTACAAACCCAAATATTTCGAAAAGACAATCAATTCCTCATGAACCGAATAAATTTGTGAACATGCACAAATACTCAGAAATTGAAAAATTACTGAATGGTATTTTCAGTACCTTTTCTGGTATAGAGAACAAAAATTAACTTCGTAATATAATCGACAAAATGTTCGCATTCAAGTCCACTTATGATAAACTACAACAGTCTGGGTCCGACCCGAAGTTAAATCTTTCTAATGACTCAAAATGATCTACTTTCTGCAATACAATGTTCAGAGCTTTAGACGAAATTCATACAACTTGGATTTCTCCCTGAATTCCAAGCTGATAGACTTTTGCATCCTAAGTGAGATCTTCCTATCTGATGAAAATGTGTCCGAATTATTGATCCCCATTTACGTCTCCATCTAAAAATATCGTGCTGATGGTTATGGTCGTGTTGCCATATTGATTAGGAAAGGTATCGGCTTCAAGCAGATTCCTTACAAGACTTCGGCTGACATAGTCATCTTAAAGTCGATTAATCTCAAGCCCAACTTAGTAATTGTATCTGTCTATTTTTCCCCAAGTCTATTGATACAGCATTCAATGCAAAGACCTTGTGATTTTCTCGATGACTATCAAAATATAATTCTTGCGAGAAATATCATCAACTGCACCACCTTCACTTGTTTAAACGTTTGCCCGCCTACTTGTTCTTATTCTGATGTAGGTCCGTGTGTTGGAAGTACACTGGATAACACTTCCGGAAATTCCAATCTTTTAACCTTTCAGTGGATTATTGAAAATGATCTTCATTTAGGGAACAGCCGTCACCTTCCCCTTGTCTTTAAAATAGAGGACAATGCTATTCAAAAGATAACGTTTTTGTATTTTCTATTTCGGAAAATCTTATTACGTCGTCTATCTAAACTCATGAAATTGTTTTAATTCATCATACACTTCAAGATTAAATTAAAAATGCTAAATCTCACTTTCAAAAAACCTCTCTTCTAAACTCTTGGCGGAACTCTTTGCTTTCTGTGATTTTCCGCAGATCACAATGTTCCAAACAGAAACTTTCAAGATATGCCATTCCCGCGAATTTTGGTAGCTTCAAGGAGATACAAAAGAAAGGAGGGAGGCGCTACAGGCTAAAAGAAGGCAGAGGGCTATTACAATTCAGGAGGTATGTTCAAAAGGAAATTCAACACATTTCTGGAAATTCTTAAAGGGTCATCATGGAACCAAGAGAACTCACAAAATTTCAATATGGAATGATATCGGCTTATATTATCTTTCCGTCCTCTAAATTTTTAGAAGAAGTCAGTATGCCCTTCTTATTGGAGGAACTAAACAAGATTCTGCAAGGAAAGAATAAACTTTCAGCTGCGGGTTGTGATGGGATTAAATATCAAAGCTCTCTCTATTCCAAGTCTGTCTGCATTGTAGACTGCCATTAATAAATTTTGGCTTTCAACTAACATTCCAAATGGATGGTTTCTTATAAAACTCGAACTAATTAACTATAGACCGATCTATTTCATCTCTGTTCGTATGAAGATTACAAACTCCATGGTGAAGGAAAGACTCAAGCTCTTTCTCAACCGCGAATATTTTTCGCCTAACAAAAATACAAATCCAGCAACATGTGCATAAACGAGTTGATTTTCACATTCTCAAGACAAAAAAGGGATGGGGAAAAAGTAGTGATGCTCTCTTTAGATATCTACAAGACCTATGACGGTCTCGACCTGAGAACACTAGGTAAAATCCTCAACGTTTTTGAAAGTCCCTTTCACTTGAGACTCTGGATCTTAAACCTCCTATCAAATCGCATCCTTGTAATGCGATCTTATAGTGTACAGATTTGCGGGGGGCTGCCGCAAGGCAGTTGCTTAATTCCCATCCTCGTCAATTTATATACAACCAAACTGCATCAACTTCAGGATGACACACATGTATTTCAATGCGCTAATAATTTCTTGTTAGTACCGGCTGATAAGACCTTCGATACTGCAGTTAGAAATCCGATCGCCAAAGCTAACCTCTTTTTTCAAGCTTGTGCAGGTCTCAACTTAAGTTTTAATACTAATAAAATGAATGCTATTAATGCGAAAGGTTCAAGAAACATCGCCAGCATTTCCATAAACGGCACACCCGTAAACGAAACATATTCGCTGAAATTCCTTGGCAGAATTGTTAATTCGAGTCTTACTGTCCAAGATCATTACTCTGATGTTCTTTCTTGCTGTCAATTTGACTTTAATGTCATCAAATTGATGACATGCCTTCAATCAGGACTTTCCCCGATGAAAGCTGATGGTAGTAATTTCTCTGTCAAGTATCCTCCCAAGGATGCTTTGCGTCTTATTGTGAACATCATTTGACAAGACTGGAGGAATAAATATCGTGCTATTGCAAGGTCGAATGAAGATCGTCTCCTCTACAAAATTCATCCTTTTCTGAACTCTGAACCTCTATCTGACATCATTTTCATCACGTGGGAGATTAAGGTGCTCAGCAGACTCATGTGCAATCACTCTTATCATAAGGTTCATCCTAAGATGATCAAAGTGATCTCATCTGACACTTGTGAGGAAAGCCACGTTAAAAAAAATTCGATGACATCAGACAATCTTCTAATTTTTTCAATACTTATATCATACCCTTCGTGCTTGCAACAAAACTTATCTCAAGAAGCTAATTGCTTTTATCAACACCGCTGACTTTCGCTTTTGAATACAATGTTCATCTAACTACGCTTTTTTTTGTTGTTTTTTAAACTTTTTATTAACTTTTCTTTTATCAAATTTGCGTTTCCTGTTGGTGTGAATCTTTCATTTTTATATAAATTGAGAAAGAGTACCTTTTGTTTCAAATTTCTTCAAGCAAAAACTCATTAACCAAAAATCGTACTAGACCTATGAGCCTTAACACTCACAGGCTTCGTCCACTCATATACTTTTATAAACAACAAAGAAAAAAGAACAAAGATCTCAGATATCCTAATCTTTCTAAAAAAACTATCGAATTATTTGATTATTATGACCAATATGGTTAATGCATAAATCTGAACTGATTGTTTTATTAAAAACCGAAAAGCACATGAGTGTTGTTTGAAGCTACTAGTAGCTAATGTTTGCTGAATAAATATTGCAACACATAATGTAGGATTGTCACGTAGAGAAATCAATTTGCACTACCTTTCTGAGACGTTGTGACTATTTTGTCTGTATTAGTACAGATTTTGTTCTGTTCAATAGCTCATAATGTACTAAACTGATACAGAGCCATTGTGATAGAGAGACTTTATTCATTATGGTTGCTTGCCACTCGGAGAATGTTATGTCGATTTTGCAGCGACCATTACTATTTCATAGAACTTTGTTAAATATAAATGCCAAAAATTGGGCTTTACTTGTACGCATATTGTCATATTCAATACTTCAAGAAATGCAGTAATCTTGTTTGGAGGAGCTTATTTAAATATTTTTATGTGAGATGTTCAGGAAGATTTAAATCAAATAGGTTTCGCATTTTAAAAAGGAAGGTTGGAGCGTCATCTAGGTAACTTAGAAAGTTTACAGTAATTAGTATTCTAGACTCCTGAGATATGTTACGGCATCCCAGCTACACACAATATAAATATACATATATACACATGTACATATAAATACATATTGTAATGTAACACAAAGCCATCGCCACTGCTTCAATAAAGAAATCAGTAATATTTAATATAGCGATCTTTTCTACCAATGAATAGAAACCGGTCCCCATCAATAAAAGGAAACCGGGCACTCAGTAAGCGAAATATAGAATAATAAATATCGTGATTGTTCCCATCAAGGCAAAGGAGACAATCGCTGATTAAGGTAAAGAAAGCAGAATATTTCATTAAATGACGAAATATACGATGAGTATAAGAGGAATAATGTAAAAGCAGCTTATAACTAAAATTCAATCAGTAGAGCAGATGCAACAAGAACAAAAAATGTTTTTTCCGAAAGCCCAACGATCCAATATAATTTGGACGCTAGCAGGGATATATTTTTTTCAAAAGCAAAAATCTTAAGTTCTAAACTCTTATACACCATAGAAAGATTGTCAAGGTTACTGCACTTTTCGTGGAAGAGTTTTTACTGGAATCAGAAAAAAATTTAACTTCTAAGAAGTATTTTAAAACAATGTTGTTTAATATGATATTAAAAATTGACTCTGCTTCTATTTCCCCGTATATCCGTAAGACGCTTTATTACGAAATTTTTAAATTTCCATTCACGTTCTCTCATATAATGGCGTCAATGAAATGCCATTCGATATTTCAATTTGTTGTTGCACTTTTCTCTCTGTTTACGCTGGCGCGTTAAGAGTGCCTTTCACTTTCATTATTTTTCTCAGCAGCAATGTAGCGTAGTGCAGTGTAATAAAGTAGACATTGAGATGTAAAAACGTAGTATAAAAAGAAAAGAAAAGAAAAGAAAGGGAAAGGAAAACTTCGCTTAAAGCAACAGCCAATTTAATACGATTAAACTTTGTTATTATAAAATTTATGTAAATTTATCATGGCTATTGTTATCTAAAGTTTAAAATACGAAGAAAAAACATGTTGTCTGTGCTCGCCATGTAGCTGCAAATAGTGAGAAATATATTTCTCTTCAAAAATTTTCATATGCCTTTAATCCATTATTCTAATGTTTATTTTTATACCGACCATTTGTTTGCAACATCCTCAAGGAAGCTTCAGGGACGCTGCATACTATATAAGTTCTTCATCAGCGTCTATTCATCCGTCCGTCTGTTCATCTCTCCGCCTGTCCATCTGTCCGTCATCGGTCCATGTCAGCCTGTGTATTGCCTGTGGTAAACATTCTCCTGGTCACAAAAATTAAGATATCGGCTTCAAAGTAAGCAAAAATATTAGGAAGTTGGTATTGAAAGTGGAGCAAATCGTATGAAATACATGCTCATAGGACAACATAGATAGATCTCTATAAAAATACTCAATTTCAGCATAAGTGTATACAAAAATCTTCTTTTAAACATGAACAATTTTTTTTAAATTTAAAATTTTTATTTATTCAGTTGTTTTTTTTAACTTGCATGATGTTAGCGTCGAAAAGCCGCCATTAAATAGTTTAACTTTTCCATCAACCGCATTAATAAAAAACTTAACGTACTATAAACTGATTTGAAATGAAAACCTTTTGACGATACGACCAAACATTAGCTATTCAATCTCATATTAACTTTTGGTTCTTCGCTTTATTTTTTTTGTGCACGTTTTTAAGATATACTGACTTGATGTCTTGAATATGAAGAATAAAGGTAAGTGGATATTATGTGGTTGAAAACTGCCGTAATGAATATCTTATACATAAGTATTATTATGTCCAACAACATATTTACATGTAACGCCCTTTTATTGAATAAGTAATTGAAGAAAGGAATGAAAATTATGCAAAAAATCATACTTAAAAAGTGCGTTCAAAAGCGAGGCGACCTTTGACTTTCCTCGAAAAGGAATTATTTATTCATTAGCATCTATTTTGTCCTCCTCAAAGTAATCCCGCTTATTCGAATCTGATATGCGATTTTGTATGGCCTTAAGATCCTCCATCGATGCGGTCTTTATTTTCTGAATCGTAGCAAAACTCAACCCTTTCGCAGGTCTTTTCATGTATGGGAACAAGAAAAAATCGCAGGAAAGCCAAGCCTGGTGAATACGGTGACTGGGGCTTGATTATTGTACCGTTTTTGGCCAGAAAATAACGAACAAACAAAGACTAAATTTAGAAATTTCGGGTCTAACTTCACTGCTAACAAAATTTTCATCAGTTGTTGACGTACCGGGTATCGACATTAACATCTCCGTCCTCTGTCTTCCCAAACTATAAATATTTTCTTTGCTCAGTCAAAGTAAACATTTTAAGTGAATTGAAGCACTTTTCCACACACTTTCCAACCCCAGTTAAATATCTTATTGTACCTCTCATTTCGTATGAAGCCAACGTCTACAACGACCTTGACTGTGCTTCACTTTCTAAGTTACAGTCTGCGGTCAATAAATGTGCCGCTTAATATCAAGGCTATGGTGAATATTAATATGTTGAAAACAGAGCGATCGTATAGTAATTAACTATTATGCTTATTTCCTCTTTTCCATAGATTTTATCAAATTTGTTGTAGTTGTATTTTATTAGCTTGTGATTTTCGTAACAATATAGAAAAACTGGATAAATATCGGAAAACCGTGCTTATGATTTAAAAAGAAGAAAGAAAAAAGGAAGTATAATATTTGTCAGACTCAACGAGAATTTTCTTCAAAAATGACATTACAACAACTGTAAAACACAGATATGATAAGTAATTCTATTATTTATCTTTGCTTTGATTTCATATAAAATAATGTATTAGAAAAAAAAAGAAAAAAGGAAAGAGGTGTGAAGGGTAGGGTGGAGAGACTGTGAGAATAATCGAGATGTAAGTGACGTAAGGACGGACTGTATGTTTAACTGACGACGACGTGTTTCTTTTTTTCAGATTAATTGATCCTATCTTTTTTTTTTACTTTTTCTGATAACGTCAACTGAGCTGGCACCGGCAAAATAAATAAAAAGCTCCGCCTAGAAACGATACAGTGGCGCCCAATCGAAGATTGAAACAATTGTAGTGAATGTATGTTTTATGGAGAAAATTTGCACGCGTGTCTTCCAACTTATATTGTTGCAGAAGACACGGTAAAAGATGCAAGTTTTGTGACAAAATAAAAAAAAAGTGAATTGTTCCCTCAGTCCCTCGCTCGGCTCCAGTACGCCAAGACAGTTTGCATTTGCCAAAGTGGTATTCGGCAAATTATGCTAACAAAAATTAAATAACAGAATGCGAGTTATAACGCATGAGTGATCATTCTTGAAAAATGATGATGCATAATGAGTAGGTCATTTTGAATTGTTTTTTTTCTCTTTTTGTTTTCCCTACATATTTCAGATGTGTGTGGTTGAGTAATCACACTACACGATACCTTTTCTTAAACAATATTAATTGGTTACCAATTTTCACAAAAGTAATATTGTTTCTTTACGATCAGAGTTGGTCGCTCTCAAAAGTGGTTCCAACGTAGCAAAAAAAAAACTGCAAAACTTAAAATTTTTATTCCATATATATAGATATATATATATTTCTTTATCATATATATATATATTTGTCAACAAAAAAAAAATGTTTGATAATTTAAGCTGGCCACCCTGAGGTCATATATAGTTTCAAAGACATTAAATATGTCATAGCTTTTTGGGTAGATTGTACACAAAAAGTTGCGAAATATTTTTAAATAGTTAAAACGGGACCTATTCATTTTAATGTTACAGTTTTCTTTTATACATATGAAAGTCGTACATACTTCTTTAGTTAAAGCATGCACCCTCTGGTTACTTTTCTCTTTTGTATAAACAAGCACAATTTTTGAATTAAATCTTTTATTTATAGATAAATGTTTTACGCGATGTACAGCCCAAAACATAAAAAATTAAATGTGGTTGCACTCGGCTTGCCAAGAAGATATGAAAATGTAAACTGACTAGCAAAATTTAAAGCAAAAATTTTTTTCATTTAAAAATATTGAATGTGTATAAGGATTAATATATAGGTATGTATGATCAAAAAGGCCAACTTAACAAATGACTTAATACTAAAGAAGTTAATTCAGGAATCAGAAGAAAAATTCGTATGCTAGTAGTAAAAATTTTAATGATAATATTTTTTTATGAAGGTCGTACAGTGGTGGGCAGGAGCTGGATCTCTGGACTTGCCCAGTTGTCACGCACAGAAGAATAAAATTAAAAATTTAAAACTTAGAATTTAAATTACTCTGTCTTAATTTCAGATAACATTGTTGTCCGTCGGTCATGTCCGGCCTATGTCAGTCCGTCGGTCTCAGTCCTCCTTCCTAGTCCCTGCATTCTGACTAACCCAGGTTTCCCTCTTCCCCTTTACTTCTGACACTTCTTCTTTACATACTCTTTCTTTAGATAGTGAAATCAATCAATATATAAAATAATAAGAGTTATCTGGTGACTGATGTTGACGTTTATTAGTTATCCCTATTATTCCCCTTTTTTTCTCCTTTCCAGTGGGTCTGTCAATAAGGCACATGAATTCTCGATAAGCAGCGTGAGATATTGTTCGAATCTCCCTTTGAGTGTAGAATGCCACTCTGCTTTATAGCTGCTGTGACGTTATACGCAGTTATGTATACCCGTGTTAGTAAACGTGTGAGATTTTAAGCGCATCTGCCTCTAATTATCTGAATTATCTGAACTGTTTAATTGACTTCATCACATCATTTACAGTTTCTTTTCTTTATTCGCGCTTAACATTTTTCAATGATTTACAACAACGCAATAAATGCATAATATTTATTTATTTTACAATGGTTGGTAATTTTAATTTGCATTTCAGGAATCTTTATATAATATAAACACTAAGTTTTGCTTTTAAACACATAATAAGCGTACGCTCTTTATTATTATTTTTACATATTTGTTTTTGGCAATTTTATTTTGTATTTTATATACTTTTATATAAAATAAACAGCAAGTTTTGCTTACACACGTAAACAAATATATAAAAAAGAGTATTGTCTACTTAAATGTAAGACAATTGATAATAAACTTGAGTTATTTGCCGATTCGAATGTTAACTCGTGTTTATGTTTTTCTGTTTTTATACAAAAATTTGCATTTTTTTTATTAAAGTATGCTTAAATTACGCAACTTCATAGTCACACAGCACTAGCTGATGGCTTAACATCAACTTTCTTGTTTGACGACTTAATACTAAGTGATTTGTGTATCAATTAGAACCCACCCTTACTGCTTAAGCAGACTTTCCCTAAATACAGACAAAACGAACGGACAATTTTCTCTCTTTTGATGTCTGTCTTCTTTTGCAAATAGAAGGTAGAAAATCACGCGATATTTGTAAAAGGCAGGATCAAAAAGAAATGTGATTAGCTGCATATCGCTATCTTAGGTGTAATGACTTTAAAAGACATAGCGGGCAAACGGACAACGGGTTTTGCATGCTACACCAAAAATAGCAATGTACGCGGATGTTACAAGTCTCAGCGACTTATTTCAATGAAAAAAATTCAAACAAATTGAACCACACCATGTACCACTGGTATCATAGGAATGCCGTATCAGTTATTCCAGCAGCCTGGGTCAGGTTTTGTCCTGCCCCAACCACCACCTCCTGCACCAGCAAGAGGAAGGCAACGTAGGCGCCGCTCGCATGCCGCCATGTGCGCATTTGCATACTTACGGCCCCAGTTCAGCAACCGTCCTCGACCCCCTACCGCTTACTCCCGTCGTAATCGTAGGAGAACCTGCAATAAATTTTTATTATTATTAAAATATAATAAATAAATAATAATATAAAATTAAAATAAAAATATTGTTCTTCACAAGTTTTCTTTCAATTTTTTTGAAATTAATTTTTTTCTTTATAACGTTCACAGTTGCTTACACCCGCGGGGATCGTAACGTCAGTGCCGCGAATATAACTCATGAAACGCAGGTACAAAAGTCACTTTTGACCTTTTAGCAGCCAAACCACATTCAGCATTTAAATGTTCGTCAAGCAGGAACTTTCAACTAAAAATGGAGTCAACGCTTCAACAACGTTATCGTTAGAATTTGTTTCAGGACTTATTCGCGATTCTTCTTTCAACCGTTACTATCGCTCCCGCTAAAGCATAACAAGACCTGAACATATGAGCGATTGCAGATATTAAGCAAATTTGAGATTCAATCAATTCCTCACCGGTATTCAATAAAACAAAGTAACTATCAACAATTAAGAACTATTCTGGGCAACTTTTATAGATAACTGACCCAGCAAAGACTCCTATATATACTCAGAAAAAAAAGACTTCAGAAAAATTAGTAAAAATTAGATTAAATTAATTTACACCAGCTATGGGAATGCCGTTTATTGGGCCCCCTATAACCTAACCAACGATTTCAGAATTAGAATGTATTCATGACAATATACTCAAAGGTATACGATAAAAATCCCACAGTCTTTTACGCCATTGGATTGCAAGGGACGTATATTCATCAAACCAGTATTTGAGCATTGGTAACATCTGTGGCATGAACACCGCAAGATTCAGTTCCTGTTAAATTCTACTTAAACATTGCGACAATATATTAAAGAAACGTAAAGTTGAGAAGCGATAATTAATCATACCGATAATATCCATAAAGCCAAATACTGCAACACAGTGTACGTTTAGTTATGTGACCTGCACAGAAGTTACGTTGTACATTAGCCATTTCATCTTCAAGGCTGAAACAGGTGCTTGCTGCAATCTGTCCAACGTAAATCAAAAACACGAAAAAAAGATCAGTAGCACATTCAATTATACATTCTCCGTTATTTCAAAATACCAATAGAATTATATAAACTGGTCCCAGTTGTACTATGCCATATTACTTTGATATCGCGAACACTAAAAATACACACAGCTATCAGCTTCACGTTCACTTAGATAATTGGCATATGGCATAGATAAACATAATCGAGCACCTTATCCGGACTTCGAGGCCGTTATGTAAGCCAAAGCATGAAAAACTAAGGTACGACCATGTTGCGTTTCGATTCTCTCGAACAACATCATAATAGAATCCACTACATTATTAGCCAAATGAGGGCTTGTATAACTACGCGAACGACATATTACCGCAAAAACTAACTTTACAAAAAACGGGAAAGAACATTTGCTGATAACAACAATTATATCTTTTACGGTATAACAAAGCGCTCAAAATACTCGCCCACGTATACCTTGCAGTAAGGGCGGTAAACGTGTTGATATCCAAGAAACATTATTAGACCAGTCAGTTGGGCTTATCTCTAGAATAACTAGATTTTTATAAGTCAACTAATAAAGAATAAAAAAAATACAAATAAGCCTTATTACTCATAAACCAACACATTAAGTAATCTTTCTTCTATGTACTCTAAATACCTGTCGGGTCATACCTCAAAAATCATGCAACCAGAGTTATGAAATATCATGAAATATCAAAACTTCGGCATTCTTTGCGGAATATACCTAAATACCACAACGAAATGTATTTTTTACCATAAAAATCACAGTGTTTTATAATTGCGGCAATATATTGGCAATAGAGAAACGTTTACTGTTGTTCATTGACTTTATTTATAAAAATATTTTTCAAGCGTGCAATGACAAATCACCATCTTAAAAATCTTTCGTTATACTTAGACTTTGGTTGCAATTATATCGCACATAAATGAATTTATTATTATTTATAATTATAAAAAATGGAAAACTGAACATTTTTCTTAAAAAAATTGCATTAGTAAAAATATTTTCTTTGTTTGCTTAATTATTTATTTATTTCTTTTAGATATTTATTAATAAATTCAACTAAATGACGAAATTTGATCGACTTTATGCACTTATTCAAGCATCTATGCATTTAAAACCCTTCAAAATTAGAACGGCAGCCACATTTTTTTTCAAATGTAAACAATGCTTTTTTGTCAATTTTTGTTTCTGTGAAAACACTAAAAATTAAAAAAAGAAAATAAAAATTAAAAATCACGAAAATGTGCAAACTCCTTTGTACTACTTCGGAGACAAAACGCAATCCTTTTTTTTATTTTCTTTCTGATCTTCTTTATTCTGTCTTCATCATCTTTCAAGTCCTATCAACAATACTCAAAAGCAGACAATACGCTGATATACGCTGATGCGTTCTCTTTTGGCCTTTTGAAAGTGAGGTTAATCTTCTGCTTTCGTGTGAATTATCGAGAAACTTCGTGCAGACTCCAAATCTTCACGTAAGCTGGTTTCTTATCTTTTTCATCGACGAAGAGAATTATATCTAAAAAAAGGGTAAGACAACATGATTTCAAATTTTAAGAAATTTAATGAATTTGCTATTGAAATTAGTAACACACGAAAGAGGCATAAGATAGAGTTAGGTTTTGCATATTCAATTCTTTGCATTTGCTCTTGAATTGTCAATAAGCTTATTAAAGTTCGGTAATAGTTCATTTCCACAGTTCAATTGAAATTTATTTAGCAATATTTTACGTTCTCATATACTGAATAATATTTAAATACAAAATAAGAAGTCAACCGTTTGCTTGATTATTTAAATTGCGCCGGTGTTGGTCCAAATAACCCACCACTTTTTTACTAGCTGCTCTTGAAGGCGTAAAGCCTAACAGCTTCTGTGTATTTTTCCTTATAGATATACACAAAATATACAGAAACATAAATGAACAGTCCGTATAATCTTCATCCGACAAGTTGCGATGGCTGAAGCCCTGAATCCAAAAAGTAGGTGCAAGCCGTAATTGAGCAACAACGCCGACCGTTCCACGAAAGGAAAATATTGCAAATGAATACGTACTTAGAACACTTCGAAGAAGTAAACACCTGAAGCAAATATCACCCGTTACCTTTTAAACCTCTTCATATCAAGATACCAGAATCCCTCAAGGCAAGTGAATTTTTGAAAAGGTAAGTAAAGGCAGTCCTTTGTTCACTGTAAGAAAGAAGTGAGATTTAAGTTGCCGTAAATCGTTCTTGTAAATACTAAACATCACAAACTCTCGATAAAGTAACGACAGAGCTGTTGGATATCGCGATTGCTCCAAGCCAACTTCGAGTTTAATCCGCTTTTGGCTTCTCTGTTTCTGATCAGACAAAAACAAAAGATCTCTAACTTTTTGCGACGTGCGCGGGCTCGCAATAAGTAGCTTTTTGCAGACTAAAGAGGTTACCAAACTTAACGACCTTAAAGCCACATTTAGGTAGATCTCTTGTGCATGAATGTAACTTTAAATAAAGTGAAGAAAAGAAGAAGGGTTTAAGAAGGAATAGTAAGTAAGCAATAAATACTTATAATGAACTGCAAGACCACCAGGAGTTACCAAAGAACTCACAAAATTATTTATTAAAATTATTATTATTATTTAAGTTTTCTTGCAGTTTCTTATATGATTGCAAACTAATACCAACTAAACGCTATTAAACGGTGAACTCCACCTTGTGCATTTGGCTTTGCGGCTGTCCCGAGAGAGAGTTATTGTCAAAAAAATAATGACGGTTGTATCAACAGACAGATAAACATTTTGTCAGAAAAGTAGACAGTTTAAGTAGTTTCCCCTCTTCGCCATCCTCCGTCCAAAAGATCAACTTTACAAAGCTTCAACTAAAAATACTTGCTATTCTTTATTCTAAGTTGGCCTTGACTTTTAGTTTTCTAAATTTTCATACTATTTCTTTCTTTTCAATTTGAATGCATTCGCGTTTGCTAGTTCGAACGAACTGTATTAAAAAATACATATATTCATATTATATATATATACATATATATATTTGTTTTCAAGAAAATAATGGAACCAGCCTTTGAGAAAACAAACTACTCACAATTAACGTTTATTGCATTAAAAAATAGAAACAAAAAGGAGAAAGATTATAATACGATATAAATGAAAGTAGTCGTGGAAATGCGATATACTATCAGAAAATTTATGAAATCGGAGGATGACAAAATATTCGCGCCATCAACAACTTGAGTTCAGTTCGAGAATTGCATACAGCATGTTGGATGAATCAGGGTTAAGGCGATTGGAGGAGCCGGTGATTCGTTACATATACATGTGTATATAAATATAATGTATGTTTATGGGTATACATACGCATAAATGCTAAGGAATGCACATCTTTTTAAGCATAATTCACTTATTGCTTTCCGATATTTACGAAAGTTTATTCCAATAATCGAAGACTTACTAACAGATGTTACCTTATACATAATATATTATTATATACAACACGATTCGTTGTTGCCTTACTGCAGGAATTCACGATGCATACGTGTGAACAACTCTTTCCAGCTCTTAACTTACTTAAACCGGTCTTAAATGTAGAAAATTATTATTGAAATTTATTAATTAGAAATAATAAAGTTTTGCTAATCTGTTTATTATGAATTTTTTTCTTTGCTAATAAAACTTTTTTAAAATTAATACTTATTTAAAAAGGTTCTAAAATTATCTTAAGAGTAATTTTTAAATTTCGCATTACCTTCGCATTCTTCTTCTTGCCTGCTTACTCTACACAACATGTGAAATTCTTTGTAAAAGAATTTTAAAGCTCACTTGAAGCAATCGCGCCTTTCTTAAATGAATATTTGAACATTTTCTTCTTCTTCCTGTGTGTAAGAAAAATGGAAAAACAGAAAACTTATACTTCAGAACATGCACAAAAGCTTATTAAGTTACTTAGAGAATCTGTCAAACTAAATATTTTAAATTATTTTAATACGAGTTAAATCTGCTACAGCACGTGCAACATTTGTATATAAGTATCGTATTGCCCTTTAGCTATAACAAAAAATATGCTTTGGAAACATTAGAAAACAATATATTTACGATAGGCGCGACGGAGTATATTATAAAATGTGTATTGCAGGGGCATCTTGAGATCATTTCGAATTCCTCACTTAAAATTAATGAAAAATTTATAGATTTAAGAAGACAAAGCAAGATGTACTCTTTTATACCATATAAGCGCTTATATACTTCTCATGGAAACTCTTATGAGTCGATAAGTTTATGTATCCAATCATGATTTTATTCTAATCTTCATTGAAAAGTACTAAATATTAGAGTTGCTCCTATTTATAAAAGTTTATGTTATGTAGAAATATTTAGGAGGGAAGAGTTCAAAAATTTTGATATCTCATTCAAATTTTTCGTATTTACTTCGTACTTCGGTGGAGAATACACAAAAAAGTCATAACGTAATCCGAACCTCAGGTCATAAAAATCTAAACCAACCACCAAAATATTGATAACACATATTATGCTGAATAACTATTAATTACCGTTCGCATTTCTTTACTGACCTCGTTATACAATAAAATACACTGCGCTGGTTTGATTCTATTTTAGTTTATTTAGTTTTTTGTACACAGAATTTCGTAATACAATAATTTCCCTTATTGTTCATTGCTGGGATACTTGGAATTAACTTTGCTGTTAATTGATCCTGTGGTTTGCCCAATTCGTCGTTCGCTCATTCCTCAGTGAATGCGCTTAATAAAATTTTGACAAGTTTTTTTGTATTTGAAGTCATTGTGGTTTTTTACTCTGATGGTTTTGGATTCTGCCTATATTTCATTTTCGGTTGCAACTAACATCCTTGACATAAAAACCACAATTGCATTAATTCACGTAGAAATCACATACAAATGCAGACGAAAGTATTTAATATATAGTGGTTAGCATTCTAAAGCAGACAAAGACCGTTAGCCACATACAACAAATGTTAGAATCATTCACACACACACACATATTAAAATATAGTTACATAAGAGGGACCTAAGAAATGTATAAAAAATAAATTAGTAAAACTTTAGATAGCTTTGCTGTTTCTGTTATAAATAACAGTGATAGCTCTGTTAATAAGCAGCCATTAATTGGTAGCTCTTTATTCTCATTATTTATTTGGGCAAAAATTCTATTCCGTTGATATGAAGTCATGTTGTAAGAAAATATATCTTATCTGTTAGGTGAACAAAAATAAAAAATAGATGAAAAAAGCCCAAAGAATAGATAGAAACTATATTTCGATGGGTTATACCAACACATATTGTTCTTCAATAAATTGCAATAAAAATATTTTAAAGGAACATCAAGAAATTTTTTATAATTAAAAAACGCTACGTTACAGGAATAATTTATATTTCTTTAGTATATATAGCATATACTTACATAAATGCTTAAGCAATTTTACACGCAATTTGTGAGTTACTGAGCAAAGCGTCTTACATATTTATTGTACATGGTTAGTTCCCCAAAATATATTTCGGCCCAATGCACTCTAATTTCCTAAGTTTAAATATAATGTAGTACAAAAGCTTAATATAATAAACTTACAATGAAAATTTAAGAATATACTAGAAAAATTAAAAACTCGTCCTTAATCCTTATTTAGGCGACTTGGGATGTTTATTATTTTACTTCCGATTAATATACATTAAAGCAACATGCTGTCGGGGTAAGACTTAAGTCCATTAAGTAACGTCTGTACTCGATGCAGCCATCCATCGCTCGTGATAAAGCAACCTTTTATAACCTTCAAAACTTCGTCGGCAATCGGTACCTGCTAGCCCTATACCTGCTAGCTTATCCTTATTTCCATAACAATCCGCCACATAAATTTTGTATTGATACCGGGGTACATCATAGTACCGTAGAAAAGAATCGTGTTCTTCTGAAAGAATATAAGAACGAGTGCCAAATTGCACTAAAAAGTAATGAGTCAAAAGTTGGGGTTGAAGTTTTTGAAAGTCAAATTTTAGCTAAACTTAGCAAAATCGAAACTGTAATCGAGCGAAGCAACGCATTTGGCTTTAAGCTGCAAGAAGCTGCTGAGTGTAGCGTTAAGGACGTTTAGAAGCTAACCGAGTTAGCGGGTCAGATGAAAGTTAAATCATCGTTTGCTGAGGTGTGGTGTTATTAAGACCGTTGCGCCGTTAATAATTAAACCAAAGAACAAGCAGAAATGCGAGGAGACTAAAGGAGATTTAAATAAAACTGTCGATCCGAAGGAATTGAGTATTTCCGGTGTGCGTAATAGGAATAATGGTGTTGTTGTGGTCGACTGCTGTGGAGACGATGAGAGAGAGAAGGCTAAAGTTGCGAATGAATCTACCATGCCGAAAGATTATGAGGTTAAGGTTCCCAAAAAGCTTAACCCTCGAACTAAACTGACTGATTTGAGCTTTATTTACTCCAATGACGAACATCTTGATAAATTGCGGTGTCAGAACCCCATTCTTAATGGCAGCTTACTTAGAGTTTTGAGATCCTACGCAGTTTCGACGAATGGTAGAACCCATTATAGTGCACTCATCGATTGCTCATCTTCTACCAAGATTCTGGCGGAGTGAAGGCCCCGATTTCGTTGGGAGCGGTGTCGTCCGTATGATGGTGCTGCGGTAGTCATATGTTATAAGTGTAAGGGTTTTAACCATATTGCGAAGGAGTGCAAGAATGCCTTGGTAATCATGACTTCAAAGGCTGTCATAAAGATCAAATAGAAAAATGTATTAATTCTATGAGGGCAAATGATCAGTTTAAATGTGTCCTCAATGTTGGTTACGTTGAGTAGGGATTGTTCAGCATATCTCAACAAATTAAAAATTTTAAAACAGAGAGTTGGATATGATGAATAATGTCAACTTATATAATGATGGTATAAACATGGCGATAGCCTTGAATATTGTCATTGAAACACATAAAGGGTTTCCACTATGCCATCTTAATGCTTGGAGTTTCAACAGGTCTAAAATTGACTATTTTAATTACTTGCTGTGTATTTTACCGATTGATATTATTTGGATTACAGATACGTAGTTAAAACCGCATATCCATGACAGATTCTGTGAAATTAGTGGTTTTAATGTTGTCCGTCATGACAGGACTTACTCTAATCGAGGTAGTGGTGTCGCTTTTAATCTTAAACAGAGCTTAAATTCTAAAATTGTGTTGAAGTCCGGAGATGACAGTATAGTAGGGTATCTTGGTGTTGAGATAAGTGGCGACATGTGTAGTTATGTGCGTATACAATCCAAACAGGTGTTACTCTTTGGATGATATTTCTGTTGTTTATGAAAATATAATTTTGTGTGGAGACTTTAATGTTGATTTGCTCTTGAATGATGTGCGTGCTAAGCAATTATGCGATTCAGTATCAGCTTCGGGGTTGACCTTGGTCAACTCCTGTCCCACTCGTTATGCTCATCATTGCAAGTCTGCCTTGCTAGATCTTCTTTGTGTCACTGACTCGTCCCTAGTTATTCATTATGATCAATTTCCGCTGGGTGCAATAATCGATGATGAGTTGTTGTTTGTTTCCTTGAACGTTCATATTGAGTGTGATATCAGCGAGCGGCTTAAGTTTACTTATAGGAATTATAAGTCAATTCAGACAGAACAGTTAATGACCTCTTCTTCTTTAATTTGTTGGAATAAGGTCTCGAATTTTGCTGATGTAAACGGAACATATCATTGTGATATCATTTGTCCGAGTTATTTAATGAACATGTAGACTTATGAGGTTAGACCATCTAAGCTAGCATGGTTTTCTACTGAAGTCAAAAGAGCTATCAGTCGCCGTAACAGAGAAATGTTGCCCGAACATGTGTAATTGGGAAGATTTATGGACACATGGAGACGACATTTGAAGCACTTCTACTATTGTAAGAAGTTTGATGTGAGTCTTTCTCGTAAAATCCTATGGCAAAATCTACAAGAAATTGGATTTAAAGCGATCCCGGTGGCGTGCGAAGTTAGCCCGGATTAGCTGAACGAACATTTTTTGAAATCTGTTGGGATTTCTCGTAATCACTCATTGCGTTTGGATGAAGAATTATTGTATCGGCATGGTGAAATCTTTCATTTTAAGGTTTTCACTAGTGATGAAGTATGGCGGTGCACTGTATTAAATCTACTTCAGTTGGTTATGACGATATCAGTATTAAGTTTGTAAAACTTATTCTTTCTAGTATTATTGACTCACGTTCTAAATCATATCATTACGACTTGTTCATTTCCCGATTGTTGAAAAATCGCGAAGGTTACTCCCATTGGGGAAAAACCATCGTCCATTCTTCCCGAAGATTTCCATCCAGTATTATTATTCTCCCCGCTTTATCGAATATTTTTGAACGGTTAATGACCGACCAGATGGTGCTACATATGAATATGAAAAATCTACTATTTGAAAATCAATCTGGCTACAAACCTTGGCGCATCTGTAACACGGCTATGATTGATTTTTGAAAGGCATTGATACTGTGGATCATAATTTATTATTGCAGCTTGAGTATTATTTTGGTTTCGATTTTTTTGCGATCAGTTTGATAAAGTCCTATTTGGTGAATTGGTTTATCTGATTTAAAATTGATTCGTTCGTGGGAACCACAAGGCTCGATTTTGGGACCTGTTTTATTTAGTGTTTCTATTAATGACTTAGTTGCGTGTTGTCACAACTGTCACATCCATTTATATGCTGATGATGCTCAAATTTATNAAAAGAAAAAAAACTTTTGGGATTGATCATTAGCTGTCCCTTCATAAATTGAAGATAATTTTTATAACACAAGTTTTTCATGGACCAAAATTGACTTCTGACCATAGAATAGCGGACGTAATCAGTAACAGACCCGATAAGCTTAAATTTGTTATACAGTCGGCTCTTTCATGATTAACCTCTCACTAAACTATATTGGTCTCCTATGTTGGTATCCTCTAGTTTCGATTGAAACCGACGCGGAAATCGCGGTGGACAACGTGCGGTGAAGCATACAGAGTGACTTATCAATATCCCCGAGATCAAAGTTCCACTCAGGTTTAGCCAAAAGGTTTTAGTTAAAGTTTGTTTTCTTAAATGCCAGATCCTTAAAAGTAGGTAAGCGCGTAGATGAGATGTCGTTAGGACAGCTTTCAAGCGTAATAGACAGCGCAGGATGGAATTTATCCTCAGGGTAAACAAAAGGCTGAGCCCAAGAGCTTATTGTTAGAAAAAACCAAGTCCAAAATATTGCCATTGGCGTTTTTAACCAGATTAAACTGAAAAATCCCCAATTTACAGAGAGAATCAAAAAACTCAGTAAATGATATACGATAGGAAAGTGGCGTGCAGTAACCACAATCATCATTCCAATTCCACGAAGTATGGGGCAGGTTAAAATCACCCAGCACTAGTAGTTTGTCACTGCAACGAAGTCCCGAGACAATGTTTTCGACAAGATGGAGGTGCTCCAAATATATTGAAAGGTCGGACGCAAGAGGTATGTATGAGCACGTAACATATAATGTAAAAACCTTAATGGCTATAAATTCAGCATCACCAGCAGTTGTGGATTCCACTAAGCTAGACAGTAAGGTGTTATGTACTGCAATTAAAACTCCTCCGCCACCTCTAGACAATCTGTCATTACGATAAACGTGATAATTAGGATCAAGAATTTCCGTATCGCCAAGACCTTGTTTAAGCCAGGTTTCGGTAAAGACCAATANTTTTTTAATTAGGTAATATTTGATAGTATGTCAAATAAGACATTCAAAAGCGTATGTATGATGCACATAAGATTTTGATTCTTGCTTAATTCTATTACATATAAAAACTGGTAATGAATATAATAAATTATTTTATTTATCAAGATAATCCAATCAAGCAATTCATTTTATGATTATATTTATTTATTAATATACATATATTATATATATATAACGTATTTATTACGAAAACATTCTTACAGCTGGCAACAATTCACTGCCGAGTTGCAAACTAAAACATGCAGTTACATAAAGCAGTTACATAAAGCTTATCTAGAACGAATACTACACTGTGAAACTACAATGAGTGCAAACACACAAATGCTCCGGAAAAAATAGTAACGTAAGTGATTTAAAATTGTAAGGAAGGTTTAAACAATTGTTTAACCAAGATTCTCCACAAAAACTTATTTTTTGTACAATTTATTTGTCTCTTCATCTTCCTCTCTCTCTATATCTCTTTCTCTCTTCACTTACCCTTTTTTGCCTTGTGTCTGTTTTCAACGACTCGCTTTCAAACCACTCAAAAGTTTTATACAAATTTTATAAAAAATGACCCGTGGTATCATCATCTGCATGAGGAAACCCACAGGAAAAAATTCAAACAATTTTTAATAAAATTTTCCTTTTTTTAATTTTTTTTGTTTCTTTTTTTTTGGTCATTTAGAAAATTTGTTAAAATATTCTATTATTCAAAAACCATGAAAAAAAGTTTGAAATTTTTTTTAGCTAAACTTTTTATATCTGATTTTAATTTCACATTCAAAAGGATTTTATTCTAATTATTTTAGCAAAGTGTCAAACTATCCAAAGGTATCTCGGCGAGAAATTTTTCAAAGTAATTTTTTTATGAAATTTTAGTTCTAAAACAATTTTTTTTTCTAAGAATATTAAATTTCTTAAAATAAGAAACATATACAGATTTCCGTTAAAGGTACCCGTCATCGAGAAGGCACTATGGGATATTACACGATGCTTTGCAAACAAGAGGTGCCGAAAAGGCTAACCTGATAGAAGGATGAAAGTCAATCAAAATTTCACCAAACTTCGCCACGAGTATCATAGTATTTCATTTCAAGCTTTGTGTTGTTATTTTAGGACTTGGCATCGAGAAGAGTTGCACGTCTCTGTAGTTTAGGGCCTGCCTTTGCACTAAATAAGCTATGGATTGATTACAAAAGCCAAGTGACAAAAGTCTAGCTTACAGTGGATATGTTTTCTCTACTCATTTTTTTTCCAAGCGTGCGCTTGTTTAATATGATCCCCAGGCTATCCAATTAACCTCACGCGCAGTTGTAGTAGTTTCTTCATTTCTTTTGTATTTATGCAAAGGGAGCATTATGAAATTCGCCCAGTCAACTTTTGCCGAAGAAGTTTAATTTATATGAAAACAGTGCACCGTGTAAAACCGTGAAATGTGGATTTGAGAAACAACCGCGAGCCACCAAGGGTAGAATATAAACATGTCTGAAATTGCGCTTTCTTATAGACTGTATATCTTAGAATAATAGCAAATTGTAATATTAAGTCGTATATCGCAAAACAAAATTAGTTTTCCTGACAATGTCGAAATTTCCTGCAGATGTCGAGGTTTGTGCAAAATAAACACTTCTCGGTGCCTTATTGGTATATCATTGATGGCATACTATAATTGGAAATAATAATGTTCACGTTCCCTAGTCTGTAGCAAAATTTGTAAAAGCAACGCAAACTTGCATGTAACTTCATTTTGTTAAAAAATAAAAGATGCTTTATGTAGACTGCACTTTTTAAACACTTTACAAAGGCGAGTTTGTATAGATCGAAATATAGGTAAAATGCAGTTGTTCACAGTTGTTGATTTACCAGAACAAAGTTTATTATTACTTAATTACTTAAAATATTCACCCTTTGACCACTGCGATGTGATTTACTTCAATCTTTATTACATCTTAAGTATTTTTTATGGTTCCGGAACTTTGCTTTGATTTTATTAGTAAAAAAACCTTATTTATTATTTTTTATGATTTTTCAAAAACCTTTGTAACCGGAAATAACTCTTTAGGTTTCATTCGAGAACTTGTTAAAATGCTGAGTTTTTCAACATCCGATTGGGGTTAAAAAATGTTTCAATTCTATTTAAAAGTCAGAATAGAGGCTTCTCTTTTCAAGATGACGATGTAACGTAACTAGCTATACTTTATAATGCANCTTTTTTAATTAGGTAATATTTGATAGTATGTCAAATAAGACATTCAAAAGCGTATGTGTGATGCACATAAGATTGTGATTCTTGCTTAATTCTATAACATATAAAAACAGGTAATGAATATAATAAATTATTTTAAATTAAATTTAAATTATTAAATTATTTTTAAATTAATATCCCAACCCAAACCACGTAAAGCAAAAACCAGAAAGTCACGTTGAACGGATTCCACCATGCCGAGATGGTACCTGTAAGTTGGTGACCAAATAACAACAGAATACTCCAGAATCGGTCTTATCAACGAGTTGTATAATCGTTTAGAAACATAAGGATCGATGAACTCCTTAGACCATCGTTTAACAAAACCAAGCAGATATTTAGCCTTATTAACAGTAGCCTCGATGTGCAGATTGAATTTTAGTTTAGGATCAAATATCTTTCTTTAAAACAATCAATATTTTCAAGTGCATAACCATTAACAACATAGCAGGTGGGTAAGATTACCGTCCAAGCCATTGACATTTTTTTACATTTGTTTAAATTCATTGACATACCATTTGCTTCACACCAAGTGTACAAATTCAATAGATCTGCTTGAAGTAAGCATGCCTGATCGATAGACTCAAATGATAAATGAATTTTCAAATCATCTGCGAACATTAAACTTGAGAATGATGAATACACAAAGGTAAATCATTAACAAACAAGACAAACAAAAGAGGGTCCAGGTGACTACCCTGAAGAACACCAGAGGCAACTAAGATTTCACGCGTTAACGCCGAGTTAAACAAAACTCTCTGTGAACGACCAATTAAATAGCTACTAATCCACGACACCATCCTATCAGAAAATCCATAAAACCTTCATTTATGAATAAGAAGATTGTGAGGAACCCTATCAAGCGCCTTAGAGAAGTCGGTATAGATAACATCAGTTTGCATAAATTTAGAAATGGCATGAAACGCACTACAAGTTAACTCTAGAAGATTAGTTCAGGAAACCATGCTGACACGTTGAAATGATAGAACGTATTGCCGACGAAATTTTCTTTGATACAAGCGATTCAAAAAGCCTCGGTAACGCACTTAATTTGGCAATGCCTCTATAATTTTCGATAGAGTTCCTAAATCCATTCCTATAGAGTGGTAAAATCAACCTTGTTTTCCAAATTTGGGGAAAATAACCTTTTAATAAACAATTATTAAATATCTTAGTTAAAGGAACATAAAGTAAATCTGCACAATGGCGAAGAATGCACGAGGAGATTCTACCAGGTCCTGCATGGAAAGAAATTTTCAAAGAAAAGAAATTATCAAATTAATCCAGCAAATACGGATAATTATCAGTTAATAACGACGCCGAGGAATAGGACGATTCAAAGAACTCCGCGAATAAGTTAGATATCTCCGCACAANGATTTGTTAGGATTCATGCAGTTTTGTTTATTTGTGCCTTAACTTTGGCTTTAATTAGGCGGGATGAAGCAATTTCAACCCTCACCTTATATCAATTTTTTTGCTTCACTACAACTGATAATAACATTCTTTCAAATATAAAATCTAATAAAAGGTTTAAAAAAAATTTTGAAACTCTCTGCCATGTTTCAAGGTTAAAAGTGCTTTAGTTTGGAAAATGCTCTAAATAAAATTTTTTATAAGGTGCAAACAGAAAAAATTAGAATAAGTAAGAAAATGTACGCAAACTCGAGATGACATCGCAATACTTTTTGTATAAAAGATGGGAAAAACAGAGAGACACAGGAATAAAGTAAACTAAGAAGAAAATTAAAAATTTTTAGCGAATCTTGAATACCCACCACTTTTTTTCATTTTTGAGTTACCATATCGCTAGGCTTATCGGAGCCTTTTTATTGTAAATTTTTAAAAAGCGCTGATAGACACTTCTTTTAGGATTTCGAATCCTTTGTGTTACTAAGAAAAACAGGATTAAATGATTGGTTTTTTTGAGATGTTTTGTTTAAATAACATTCATTTTAGATAAGCTTCAGATTTTCATTCGGAAACGCCGAAATTTGAAAAGTATGGAATATAAGGGAAAAATTGTGGAAAGAGCTGAGGGAGTAAATTTGTTAACATATTTATTTATGATTTGTAGTATTTTATCATTTTGAATAAATTTCACAATCATATGTTGTTGAGAAATTAAGCGCAAAACTCAATTTTTATACCCACCACTGAAGGAGGAAAGTATGTTTATTTTGTCATTTTATTGACAACACCGAGAAGGGAAATTTAGAGATCTGTTAAAGTATTGATATTCCTATTTAGACGAATGTCTTCGTCTGTGCGCGTGTATGTATTCCCTATGGCAAAAATCCTCCTCCGCAAAATGAAAAAATTGGCTTCAGAATTGGCGGAGACATTTGAAGGTCTCGCATGCAGATTGGTATTGAAAATGGGACAAATCGGCCAGAAAACACGCCGACGAAATAACAGAGTAACAGAGAACAGTTCTGCTTCTAATAGAAAAAAAACTTGGCGTCTTTGCTCGTTGCGTATAAACTATAGCAGAGAGATCTATGAAAATTTTCCAATGTATTTTCACATATACCTGTAGTACCCCAAAAAGTAAAAGATCAACTACGCCCAACCCATATAACAGAGTGTTGAAATTTAATTGAAAGTTCTTGCCCGTACGTTGGTAATGAAGGTAAGCCGAATCGGTCACAGGACACGGCTGAAAACACGATTCAAATCACTTGCTAGGAGTTTTGCTCACTTCTCATAGGCTACGAAAAAAACTACCTCGCCTAAACAGTATTGTAGAGTACCGAAATTTAGTCTTCTTCGTGTTAAAGAGGGTGGATCCGAAAGATTCGGAACTGACAGAAATAATTTTCCTACTTGTTAATATTAAAAGTAGTTGTCGAAATCAAACAGTTATAATAAATTTTCGCTTTGCTTGGTAAAATAAATATCCGCGTTTGTGTCGCCGACGTTATTAAAAGTTTTCTTCTTCCCTTAATTTATAAGAACCACATACTACTGCGATGTGCATATGCATACACTGCATGCGTATGGAGAGTGTGAAGTTAAATTTAAATTTAACTAGCAAAGTCGCAAACTGAAACTCCTAATGGAGGCCTGTTAAGCAAATAAGAGAATTCTGTTAACCAAAGTCTTGGAAGAATTTGTATCAAATGTAATTAAAATAGAACTATTTTGAAACTTTTTTGAACGAATATGACAAACAAAACATCACTCTTTTTTAATTAGGTAATATTTGATAGTATGTCAAATAAGACATTCAAAAGCGTATGT
>KK351443.1:45591-75206 GCA_000671755.1 Glossina brevipalpis
TACAAATATTTGTATTCATATTTACATATATCTTTCTATACATATATAAAAACACATATTATGTGTGCAACTTTTCTTCTTTTTTTTTAGGCAAAGAGCATAATTGAAAATTGCTGCTTAAGAAATGTTCGAGTAAAAGACGTACTTTAAGAACCCTACAAACTAATAAGGTAAGTGAAATGTATATCGAGATTTATAAATAAAAATAAAAATAAAGAATAAATAGATGTGGTACATATTAAAAGAGTAAAAAATAATAAAAATTTCGTAATGAAGAAGTCGTTTTTGGGAATTTTTGAATAAATTCTTTCGGGTTAAAGTTCTTAAAAAATATTTCCATATCTTTAATCGAAGTCTAAAGTTATCTTATGTGGTTGAAAAGAAAATTGATCCGATATTTTAACAATTACAGTTTTCAACCATGGATTTGTGCAGCGATTTATTTCGTTTAATTTATTTAGTGCACTTTTCCACACTGGGAACATTTAAAAAAATTAAGTTTACGAAGTATGATGGCGACTATAAAAGGGTTTTTGTGGAATATAACAGCACAATTAACCGATTAGGACTTCCTAAAAACACTCCTGTTGTCAGATGGGTTGAAAAGCAGGAAAAGGTTAAATCGGCTAATAGAAAGAATGGTAAGTCCACTTTTGTCATCAATTTGGTAATGCGCTTTTCTGATGAAAAAAGCATTAACGGGAAAACCACTATTGCAGCTCGACCTAGATAATCTTTTTAATAAGCCTTAGGAGAAATCTCAAATTTCAAAGAAAGATATTTCCTTCTAGTAATGAAATTTTCCATACATATTTTAAATAGTTGAAACCATTTCTTAATCTAAAAAGGAATTTCTTTTCTGAAATTTCGCAGTGGTTTTCCCTCTTACTATTACACCTCTATTTGTGTACGCTGTTTAATATGTGTGGAGATGCAGATAGCTTTCCCACTTAACACAGCAAAGCAGACAAACCTCACCTAGCTGGTAGCACGATTAAGGTGTATCCTTACAGAGAGGTTGTCGTTTACCTTTGAACCAAAATTGCGCGCGTGTCTGTACGTTTGTGTGTGTAGAAATGTATATAGAGTCACATATATAATTTTGTTTTTTTTATTATTATTTAGGAAGCTGATTCTTTAACCTTAGAAAGGTACATAGAAGAGATTAGTAAAAAATATGCTTCTTTAGGAAAGGGGAAGGAATTCTTATATTTTCTCAATCCGAATTATTTGCTGAACTCTTTATTTCATGCAATCCAAGTGCGCCTTCTCTTACAGATAAGATGTATAATATATAAAATATCATTATATATAAATTATTATAATAAATTTTAGGTTGAACAGACTTTAGCACTCACCGCTGAAATTTCAAAACTTCAACACAAATGTGATGAAATAGAAAATAGTTCTGATAACATATTGCATAATAAAGATAGATTGCAAACCATGAGTGCCGCGGATCAAGTTATCTCCGCGGATAATTCTGAAAACATTCCTTTAAGCTTGGAAGCTACCGTAGAGGAGCGTCTTCAGAAAAGTGATTTAAGTATCTCTTCAATAGATAATTTTATGTTCGCGTCAACAAAAAGTTGCGAACACTTACATATTAATAGTATTAAAGACGATAGCACAAGAATTAATCTTGACAATAGTTTCTAATAAAATCGCCATTCCAAAAACACCAAATAAAAAAGACGCCTTAGGATCACTAAGTTCGCTGTGCAAAAAAATGATCAAGCATTATGAAGGCACGGTACAATTTTCCAACTATGAGATACTTTTCATAAAAGAACATTTTTTTAATGAGGATGAAATTTTCGCAAGCTGCGAATTCTTGAAATACATTCAAGATTTGATTGGGCAGAAATTTGTTTTCATTAACAAGGTTTGTCAAATAATTTATACAGGCTATAATTGGAATAAAAAATATACACTAGTTTACCTCTTTATGTTAAGTGTACCTATTTCTATAATGCATGTAAAAAATATGAAATTTGTACGCCAAGTGTTAACGGATTTGATGTATTTTCTAATACTGGGGAAATCACACATCCAAGATTAGAATACAAAATTCCGCAAATACGCGGCTTATAAAGAAATATTGAAAAAAAANTAACTGTATTTTCAATGTCGTGCAATGAGAAAAATGTAGACAGATTCTAAGTAAATGCTATAAATATAGTGCGCGAAATCGTCATCTCTTGCAAAGAAGAGTATCTAATACTGTCTTGTATTCTGGTTAGACGGACGGACAGACATAACTTGCACCGGAAATGGAAAAAGCTGAATTTAAACAAATAATAAATCCCATCAGGAACAGATTCATTGTGATAACTATTGGCAGCATCCTATACTAGCCTTTAGGATGTACTTCATACTTCTGTATAACAAATCCATAACTATTAATTTGGTCGGTACTTCTTAAGTCAAATATTACCATTTGCGGAACCCAAAGCATTTAAAAGCACAATAATTATTAGATGTAACTTTGTCGTGGCTACGGACGAAAAAAAGAATTAGATACTTTATTTCTTCCTCCATACTTAACTTCGAATCTGATTGGCGTTGCCAATTGGTACTATTCATATTCGAAATCAGCTGTTGCCCTTCAATAATGTAATAATAAGCTTACGGGTGTGAAACTCTAAACTGATTGTGAATGACTAATGTATGCAGAATTGTTAAACATACAATGAAGTATAAATTAATCTAAGCAAGTAAGGTGGAATTCTTAAAATTACCATAGAAGCTTATGTTAAATCACTGTTTTCGTGATTTGAGGTTTTCATACCAGTGCAAAAATTGAAAGAAAAATAATTAAAAACCGAAACGAAGTGACGTTAACAAACTCATCAACTTCTTGTTTGAACTATGCTTTATTCTCTGAAACTTAAAACTAGAAAATTGAAAACCATAAAGAATAAACAAAGAGAGCCAATGAGAATAATTAATGTAAGCAATCAATTTAGTGGGTAGTATAAAATATGAGACTCTGAATACGTTCACCTAACAGCTTAAGTGTGGGCCAAAACGAGCGAATTCAGTTCTCGCATATTATGTCTACAGATCTGATTAGAATATTCAATGGTGATGTATCGCCAAGTTCAGCTCAGTTTGTTTATTAAAGAGAGTTATTTTCTATTGGATTTTTATTGTAGCTTGCATATAGTTTATTTTATGTTATTTGCAAACATTTTGTATTACAAAAAGAGTTTTATTAATTTTTTTTTAAATTAAAGAATTGAAGATTTTTAAATTCGTTGTAAAACAAAATTTATTTCGCGATATGCAGTTGAAGCATGCACATAAACTAAATATGCGGCTTGAAATGTGAAAGAATAAATAAAACGTGAAACTATACGCGTATATGGTTTTGAGACAAAATCATTTTACAAAACATATGCAACGAGAGACCAACTAAGAATATTAGGCACTTTGAGAGGAATATACCTATCAACTTAAAGTAGCGTGCGGTGTTTGAGTATCTGATTTTACAATCGTAAAACGAAAAGTCAAGGAATGGACGGCCACACAAATGGAGGTAACATATAATCGAATTAGAATCCTAAAATTGTCGTGGGTATACATGAGCCTTATAGTGTGTTGCCAGCATTTCGCATTTTACCATTGACTATAATTAGTTTCCGATATTCGGTGTTCACCGTTACAACAGGATCTTGAATATGCGCCGTTTATAGTACGTCTTAGCAGTCGGCTTGGTTTAAACAATTCTTATAGCTTTCTCTTCTGTATTGGCATGCATAAGGAAAACTCGACGGAAAGATAGTTTTATAGTTGCCAGCAGATAAAAGCAATTATGTCTATTCTAAAATCGATCTGCGCTAATATCTAGCTAATGTCCTTGTAAGAAAACACCCACTTCGTTACTAATTTTCTATGGTATGAACCCATTCCGTTACGAATCTTCATGCGTGTATTTATATATATATACATGCACTTCATACTTTATCTTTTTTTTTTAAATTTAATTTACACCCTTAGTTTATATGTGAACATATTAATACACACCCTCCCAGTACGTTCCGAAAAATGTCCACTAAACAACCACTTTTAAATTAGCATAGCAACCGAATAACTCACGTCTCTGCAAACATAGTAATAAATACACGCACTCAAACAAATTAAAATTTGCATGTTTATTTCTATTAAAATTGGCCTAGCAACGTGTTATGTCTTGTTTCTTTATATAATCATGCATTAACTCACTGTAAACGTATTTAAATCCCTTCATGTGTGTAGTGGTAAATTATCAGCTACTCTTTTCCATAACACTCATTAACAAAACTTAAATGCATTATGTATGTGTTTACACTAAGGTATTATGGCACTCATAGCAGCATTAGAGTGTGGTGATGATGTTTGACTATAAAAGCAGCAGTCGATCAAAATAAACTTTCAGTTTATTGACAGCAACCAATTAAATGACGCGCATCAATCAGAACTGAAGCGTTCGCAATGCAACATGAAGATCGCCAATATACCGGTTGTTCTTTGCTTTTAGTGAGCTTCTTCAGAAGATTATAACGCTACGATTTCTAAAAAACAATAAAAAGAAGAACATTTTAAAAACAAAACGAAGGCCTATGTTATTTATTATTTACATTAAGCGCCGCGTGTTTCTTGGTCAGCTTTACTAATCAACGTAATTAATGTATTCTTATCTATTATGGAACATTAACGAAGTTCGAGTGCCACAAATATTTTTTATATTTTAAGTCTTTTCATTAGAAAAACCAAACTGAAATATTTATGACCAGGATTGAGAGTTCAATTAAGTTTTTCTTTAAAGTAAAGCTGTGGGTATTGGTTACAATTTACCGCTGATTGCATTTACTATTTGGTTGAGTGGAATTTAATTAACTTAAGACATCAAGACATTCAACAATAAACGCGCTCGTTTATGTCTTCAGGATACGTTTATTTAACTATAACAATAATAACAATTTGACACTAAGGAAACGACATCTGTGTCGTTTCGGTTGCGCTTGGTGCGGTATTATGCTTTCAGTGTTAGATATTATGTTAATACTAGCAACATCATAAGCAACATTAACGTATGTGGTTAATGGCTATACCGCTATTGACTTGCTGTGCGGCGCAGTAATAATGTAATGAAAATTCTGAAGGTAGGGGTATTGGACGACAATGAAAAACTGAAAGCAAGTTTGTTGAATAATTATAATTTTTACATGGCTTTTTTGTTATTGCTATGGTTATTTCAGCGGTTTCACTTGTATTTTTTGCATATGCAATCATAGGCAAATTAATATAACTAACGCCAACAAACGTCAAGTTCTGAATTACGAAACAGTAGTAATTCTTCACTATGGTCAGGTATAAAGAAACAGACAAACATAGAAACATAACTTTGCAAATGCAAGTGCATGAACAAATTAAAACAAGCTACCGACGTATGTTAAGTGCATAAACAAACAAACAAGAATGTGCAAAGATAAAATATGTTAACTTAAAACTAACCAATAACATTGATCTGCATTTGTTAGAGATGTAATTTGTTTGCATTACAAGTCAATTAACGCAAATGCATACCTTTTGTATGAGGCACACTGGCAGGAAAGTTCCTATAGAAGTTGTCTTATTTATAAGATGTGTAGAGATCACATCCGACTGCTGCATATTTTATCCTTCCATTCTTGAACGTTGACGCGAATGGCATCAAATTCAGAGCGTTCCTCTAATGGAATTCAAATGCCATCATCATCATCTCTATATCCGTATTATTCGGCATCAATGCCTTTCATAAGTTCTGCTCTGGTCTTTAGAACTGGTGGTGGCGGATCTTGTTCAAACAGCTCACGAAACCCTGGGAAATCTTTTGCAGCACCGAAATACCAATGATTGCCTCCGGATCGAGCATCTTCGGTCCGTAACGTCGATAACGTGGCCCGCCTAACGCTGATATTTGATTTTCCCAATGGCGTTTTTCGCGTAACAATTTATTTATTTCATCGTTCAGGTCGTGTATGCGAAACTCCCGACGACCCGCTATATATAAAATATAATTGAGTTTCTTTCAAATTTACAAATCGGGTTGTTTTACAGACCATTTTGAATCTGCGTTACCTTTTCCGAAATCAAGCGTATGATTTTTAAACGATATTTTTCGCATTTACTTAAATCTGAATATTCTGAAGCCAAGTACGGCGATCGTCATCCATCATCATCCATTCATCCACCATCCACCATCCATCATCATTCATCCACCATCATCCAGACATCACCATCATGGAAGCCACCGAGTTACAAAACGCACCGTAAACACTTCGGTAGCCAAGAATTTTGGCACACATATTTTCGATATTCTCGCCGTATCTAGAACAACTCAAGCATCACTTAATATTAGAAAAAAAAACTTGTAGATCTCTTACCTTTTCATTGTGTATGCAATGGAAAATGAATATGTATACTCCCATTACGGTGCTTATAAAGAGATAGCTATAAATTCCTCACAGACCAAACCGTGCATAACAATATCAAAAATATAATTGAACTCCGCATGTCATCAATAGAAAAAATATAGCGTTCATTACGACTTCAATATTTTTATAGAACAATAAATAAAAAATAATACATATCTACCGGCACTTAATTCTTTCTTAACTCATTATGCGTCTCCACTTCCAAATTGTCTCGCATTAGAAGAAATGTTTACTTATAAAAAAGTACTTAATTCGCCATATGATCTGGTGGCTACGATAAGGTGTTTTAAAGAAAAGTATTCAAAAAGAAATATCTGCCTAGAAACAACAATATAAGACTTTTTTAGGATTATGTTAATCGTCACCGACTTACAAAACGCAATTGGGCCGCAATAAACCGCGAAGGTACAATTACTAAGAAAAAAAACGAGGCAATATTGAATTCAATTTCAAAGTAATGCTTGGATGGATCAAAAAATTGACCGCTATGTGGGATGCTGTGAAAATCTTGCAACAAAGCAACAAAAGATGAGAATAAATATACAGAGGCAGAGAAGAATATCTGCCAACGGATTCGTATTCGTATCGATGCTACAATTTTATGAGGAAGAACCTTAAGTTTAAATTACTTGAGACATTATTAAAAATAAAAAATATAAATGCTTCTTATAAGCTTTCAAATAGAATCGATCTTTGTATTCTCAGCGAAATTTTTCTACCGAGTGACGCCTTTAATTGTGCAGATAATCTTTTTCTATATCAACGATGGACAATATTCAATCCTATCATTGCTTGCAATGGGCACCTTGCGCAGATAAAAGTTTTCTTTTTGGAATTTTTTGTTTGTTTTAAATATGATATCTTTTGGTGTATATTTTGCAGAACGCATGACTAACGAAGTCATTTAATAATTTCGGACCTTTTCATATAAAAGTCCAATCCAAATACAATGAGCACATTGAAATATTCATCATAAGGGCCCACACGCCTAAAAAGGTCATCGTATGCTTTGCTAACTCTTGAGCGGATTTAACCGGACTGCATAAAGGACTATGTCAATATGCTAAACTTGATTTCAATAGACAGACAAAAACAGAAACAAACAGAGATAAAACGAGAGACCTCTTGCCCTTCTCGCTAATTCACAATATTTACCTACTACGAGTCTACTATTAATAGTATTTATGAAAAGTTGAAGTTCTCTCTTATTATTTTAGAGTAATTATATTTATATTGGGAAAGAGTTTAATGGTCCGTCAAATAATTATTACAATTATGGAATTAATAAAATAATACTGACCACTGCTTTAAATAATAGAATAAAGTATTTATAGCGATTTTCCATAACCTACTACAGGCTAAGACACAAACGAAAAAAAGTACGCCAAATTCTAACCTTAAAATATAAAACAAATAAAAATAAGTTTTTTTTAGAAGAAGAAATTTTAATTGCGATTCGTATCCATATCTGTTGAATTCTTTTGATATCTTTCCTCAAATTGTCTTTTCTACGAATAACGTCTCAAAAGCGCTGTGTCCTCTGAAATTGTCCCATCTTTTTGGACAAGACGGTATACCGTTTTTGTGAAAGCTCTTAAATGTAATTTTCAATGATTGTCATAGGAACGCTTCTTTCCCCAAAGTCCAAAAGCAATCGTGTATTATATCATAAATGTAGCCCTAGATATCTTAAAACCAATTAAGGGGGAATCGCTAAGCTAAGTGCTATTCCAAAAGTGTTTGAGCGCTTATTGGCAGAGAAAGTAGAATCGCCTATCGAATCAGTCATAGCGCCAGTTTAGAATGGGGAAATCTTCGACGACAAATCTTCTAAAAATTGACTTCTAGCGTGCATCGAGCATTTTGTTATATTTTTAAATTATTACATGGAGTTTTCAAAGACACACATTTGATACTTATATACTTCTATTGTAAAAGCTAGACCGAATCAGTCTCCGTATTAACTTGGAAGAATAGTAGAGCTAAATCGCATGTATCCGGAGGGAACTCAATGAGTTATTTTTGCAGTTTGCATCTCACGAAACATTGAAGTTTTGTCAGGGATGCTTCTACGTAGCCATTTGGGTGTAAAGATTTATCGACCTCTTAATGAAAGTAAATAATTGCAAGAATTTCTTAATGGAGTACTCGGTTGGTATAAACAAAATGTAATGCCACTGAAGTTGAACTTGAAGTGCAAAAAATTAACATTTTCTAGACGCGCTCCACTATCTACTCATCACAGGCTTGAGAAGGTATCGTACTGTGAGTAAGTATTTCAGAAATTGATTACTTCGAAAGATAAAGAAAAACTAAGAAGATCAAACTTCAATAAGAAATTGAGGACAACCACTACAGAACAGCTAAGGTAATAGCATTTTTCACCATAGAATTTTGCATGTACTTCAATATGGAATTCAGAACTTCAACTAAGACACAAATATAATTTTCAGTTTTTTGGAAGAATTCCATAGTTTTAATGTTTCACTGTCTCAAAACTGTAAAATATTCGAATTGCAGTATTTCAGTACAGAACATCAGCACTTCAGAATTTCCAAACTTCATTACTTTATCATTTTGGAAAATTGGTATCATTATGATTCAATATTTCAGAACTTCATGCAACTTTAAAGTACCTCAACATTTCTGTGTTTGAAATGAAGAATACTTTAACATTAGAGTTGCAGTCCTGAAAATTTCTGTGTTTGAAATGAAGAGTACTTTAACATTAGAGATGTCCAGTGCTTCAGAACTTAAATATATCAAAACTTTTGAAAGGAGTTGAGTTTAATTTTAATAAAAATTATTTAACGGTGTTAAACACTTCTCTTCTAAGGGATCTTTATTTTTATTAAATTTTAAAGTTTCGAAAAATTATTTTTATTCATTCACGACGATGAAGGAAAGAAGATATCATTTAAGATAAATTTTATATTTGAAAAATAAATAATATGATAAAAAAAGGAATTAAATAATATGTGCATATTTTGTTTTATTTTACTTACCAACTATTGAGGTTTGAGATAAAAATAGGAATATAGCGATTTTTCAAAAATCACAGAAAGCACTTTTTTTCTTTTCTTAATATTCCAACATTGCACTTCGTTTTTTTGTTAAACCGTTCTACACTTCCAAAATTGAATCGAAAATTTTTGTTAATTTTCCGCCCTCTACACTTCTCACAAAAAATGCTAACTCGATTATTAAAAACTAATAACAACAAGTGTTTTTTAAAACAAGTGTAAATTTATTTTTTTGAATGAAATAGCTGAAATTGCGTTTCGGCTTCGGATTAAGGCAAATATTGTTATTGGACCAATCTTTAAAACCCCAAAATCAGTTTTATTATTAATGGCATTATATCGAAATGAGAGATAGTAAAGGATCGTATTGAAGGTGATAATCAATGCACAGTGGTTATTACCATAAATATGAAATAGATCAGTGGGAATACCAGAGTGCAGAGAGAGTTCCACTAAGTCCGGTATTTTTGCGCAAATGGTCTCACTGTGAATAGAACAGAATAGGTTTTATTACGGATGTATTCGAAAAATTCGACTGTCTACATTTACATCATTGACCTAACTGTACATAAAAAAACTGCAAATCGAAATATCAAAATTGTTGCAAATCACCTTAATACAAAAAGCTTAGCCTTCCTCAACGTTTTTGCAAACTCGTAGTCGATTAGAGCGAGGCGAGCTTTTAAAATCGAAATTGACAGAACAGAAACGAACAAAATGTAGTTTATCTTGATAAAGAATCTTGATCGCAAACCACCACGAATTCTTGCATAATCCTAAGAAGCGTTGTCGAGAATTCTCTCACTATTTTTGCTTACTTTTAAAAATCAGTATTTTCGACTCAAAATTATCTTTCGTCAATTCGTCTTTTTGAATTATCTATTGACTCTGATCACCTTGTGCACGCCTATAGCGTCATCAAAATTAAACGATTCTAAAGCTATTCATTACGAAAAACGCCACATAGAGTTTCCTTTAATTGATCGAAAAATAACTGACATAGTTTTTTACAGCGTTGAGATTTGTTTTACACAGCTGTGAGTGCGCCAATTGAACTATGTTTTCGCTTGAATCTTGAAATAAAAAATACTTTCGAATTAATTTTTTCTATTTATTTATTTATAAAACTTATGCCATGTTACCTTCGTATTTATATAAAAAGCATAACGATAAAAAGCGATTCAAAATTTCACAACGAATTCACCGAATTTCTTGCCGGCTTATGTATTGTTTTAGATAAATATTTTATTTTTATTTTTCAGATTGAAATATAAAACTTTTCTTGCTTTATCGCTGTATAAAAGTACGTCCGTCCTTACATGATACATGAGGTATAAAGTTGTTCATCGCTTGCCATGTGAATTGATTTATTCGCCTTTTTTCGCTTTTGCTAAAGGCTATGAATTGATGTTATTACATTATTACGAAGCTTGAATATCAGTTGCCGTTATTGATGGTGATGTTGTTGAGCCAACTGTGTTGATTCGTATATATTTTTGATTGATGCGCGCTCGATTTAATGCGGTCTCTTAGATGCTATATGAGATTATTCTCTTTTTCATTAATTCGCGAATTGATTTTTAATTTCATGGTGAAATAAAAAAGCAGCTATATACGTACAAATGAAGACTCAAAATAAATTCTAAGCAATGAAAACATTTATTCAATAAATACCTTATTTGTTTTTTTTCTATTTCTTCGAATAATATTTTGGTCTTTAGTTTGGAAAACAATTTAATATAAACTTTTCCTTTTTTTTCTGCAAAAACGCATAAAAATTACACAAACCTTCCGCGAAGAGCATCTATTAACAATCATTTTTCGTAAATGAACGAAATAATGCTTATAAATAAAATATGTTAACCCAATATGGGCACTGATTTATTATATATATTGTGCTCGGTACGCATCTCTTATGTGCTTTATGAGATTCAATTCATTTCTAATGCAAACAGAATAATTCATAAATGCAGCCTACTTTAACGTATATATCAAAAGTTACTATTATTTATTTTAAATAATGGAAAAGTTCCAATAACAAGAATATATTTCAATAAGAAAAATAAATATTTATTCTTACATGCAAGTTTTACTTTTACTTTTCTTAATGTTTTCATAGGAAAATCTGGAGAGTCGATTCAATATAAATGAGACAAAGATATAGAAAGATAATCAAACGTGTAAGCAGATGTAAGTACTGTAAACATAAATTTAAAAGAGAAGAAAACATCAATTTTTGCAAAAAAAACTAGGGGATATTATCGCTATTTTGCTAACTGAAAGTGTATAACGATAGGGCGCAAAATAAATTTAGCTGCTTTTTAAATTCAACATATGATGATTCTAATAAGAATGCGTCTTTTCCCTTATCCATGCTTTCGAATATTGGCGAATAGATTTAATTCGATTCGTCTGTCGATCGGCGTATCTGTTCAAAAGTGTTTATATATATCACAGTTACCTACCCCTCTGTTACGCATTAAAAAAATCAGAAACGCAAGCGATACCAAGTCTAAACTAAATTTATAGCAAAAACGTAAAACGATAATGAATCTCATTTATCATTTCGGTTCAAAGAGTACAATCAACTTTTTTAGTAGTGAAAAAATCGTTTTTTTTAAATATATTTTGAAACAAAATGGAAGGAGCCTTAGAAGTGTCCATATGGCAATAGTTTCTCATAGATTTTGAATGCTTTCGAATGCGTTATTTGCTTACAACCGAAATCATTCGATAAACCCCATAGCAAAGGCATCTGACAGGCATCGAATGTTCCTCTTAGCTGTAATAAGAATTAAGCAAATTTACTCAAATAACATAAAGGCCTTGCGTTTTCAATATGATCAACAATTTATTAGAATGGTTCTTGAATTTCTATTTTCTGTTAGAGTGCTTGGTGAGTTTTTATCCTTTGTTAGAATGCTCCTTAACTTATATGTATGTGCTCGCAGGTTTATGGATTTGGATGAATTTTATGGTTTCGTCTTACATTAAAGTGAAAAATAATACTTTCATTATGTTCGTAAGCATATTTTCGTACTTAAAAAAAGCAAGACGGAAAAGCCATCCACAAGTGAAACATACCGACAAGCGCAAGTTGTTGGTTAAAAAGAACTAAAACAATACAGCGTAAATACAATGTAAATACTGCTTTTTTATTTCACCATGAAATTAAAAATACATACCGACAAGCGCAAGTTGTTGGTTAAAAAGAACTAAAACAATATAGCGTAAATACAATGATACTATACTTAGGCAATTGAAGAAGCGCACTTCATACGGACGCGACGATAGGGTGAAATATTTTATTCGTGCCGTTATTGCTAGCGGCAAGTCTCAAATTTTCATCTCAAAACAGTAACTGGTAGACTTAACAGGGAATTCTATTTAATCTGCCATAAATTTTATAGCACACTTTGCCTAGAATTCAAAACATCTTACTATCGTTTGTTCGATAAAAATAAGCCAATTCATCAAACACTTAGATTATTGTACAGATTGCAGTGATCAACAAGCTATACGGTATTAGAAAAGTATTCGGAATAGAAAAAAAGAATGAAAATGTTAATAAATTAAAAGAGCAATTACATGTAATTCTTTATTGCATTTTTTTCTATATATTAAGAATAAAATACATGTTTTAAAAATGATATTTATTAAATATCGTCTGGATCGACAATTGTCTACAACAATTTTGGAAGAAATCATGTAGTCTACATTAGCAAATGAACCTGCGTTAGATTAAAAATACATTAACTCTTAAATTGTTAAATTGTGTTACTTGTTTATGTCAAGTCTGAGTTTAGCCGCCTTTTTTCTTTTTTTTTATAAAAGTTTTTGAGTTTACTATCTCATTTTAGCACAGAATGCCTGATAGATATTTAATCAAAAACTACTTCAATTAATAGCTTTTCGCCATTTCATTTTTAAATATTTTGTAGAAAAACAATTCTTGTATAGGTAATTAATACAATAAAAGTCTGTCTGCAGTGAAGAAAACTTGCTCTAATTAAGTATGCAAAAGGAAATCTTACAAACGTACTTATATTAAACTGCATGAAATTTCAAAAGAAAATTTGACGGTTTTTTATACGTCGAAAGCCACTAAAAAAGGAGTAATTTCATAAACATTGTTTACAACCGAGTTATGGTATTTTTATGCCCCTAAGTTCCACGACATTGCTTTTTCAATGACTTTAAATTGTTCTTTCTTTTTATAGAGGAGTAACGAAGTGCTCGCTTCGTTACGAGAATGTAACATCTTTATTTGTCATCAACTACTATTAGTGCTTTCTTATGTTTATTTTCTCTGATAAAATACATTTAGTTGTTATTAGTACCTAAGAAACATTTGTGTATGTTAAAACAACTTGCATAGAGAGATTAACAGTTAAAACCGTTAATCCTCAGTTAAAGTAACAAACAGCAAAGCATATACATAGCTATGCGTGAATGATCACGCCACATTTGAGCATTAGTATTGGTGTATGCTTGCAATTAATACTGTATTGATTTTTATAAAATATGTATTTTCTGTATACATTATTTTGCCAAATTCGACTGGCATTTAGAACCGTTAATCCTCAGTTTCTCTAAGTAAATTATTAAAGCAAACATATGTATAATCATGTACAAAACAAATAATCACGCCATAGTTATACATATGTGTTAGTATATGTATACAATTATAATGTAAATATATTAGATTCATTTTGTAAAGCAGCGCAGCCAGAAAAAGGTATAAAAGGCCAGCGAAAATTGACAATTAGCCTTTTTACAAACAGCAGCCGTTGTGAAACCGCTTCACTGAGAACCCACGTCATTGGGTAAAACCAGTTAAGAAACCCACGTCATTGGGTAAAACCAGTTAAGAAACCCGCATCATCGAGAATTCGCGTCATTGTATAAATCCAGTCGAGAACCCGCGTCAAGCAGATGCATTGCTTTTCACAAACAGCAGCCGTTGTGAAACCGCATCGCCGAGAACCTACGTCATTGGGTAAAACCAGTTAAGAAACCCGCGTCATCGAGAATTCGCGTCATTGTATAAACCCAATCGAGAGCCCGCGTCAAGCAGATGCATTCCTTTTCACAAACAGCAGCCGTTGTGAAACCGCATCACCGAGAACCCACGTCATTGTGTAAAACCAGTTAAGAAACCCGCGTCATCGAGAAACTCGCGTCATTGTATAAGCGTCGAGAAACCCACGTCCTTGCATAAACCAGTCGTGACCAGCCCACTGTGTTGGTTTTTTCCTTTTTATGGGTTTTTCCTTTTCCTTTGATGGTTTCTCTTTTCGGATTTTTTTGGTTTTCCTTCCCACAAGTTTTCCTTAACTAACCCCTTTTCTGGAGCTGCGCTGCTGAATTAATTATTAACGATAAGGCAAAAAGATTTGAATAAAGAAGAATTAACACCGTGAAAACAAACTGAAAGTCCCGCAATATCATTTCTTCTAAAATAAAATTATCTTGGGACGGACTTCCTGGGAAGCCCTGAGTTATACCCCGGTTAAGAAGACCCGTTACAGAGGATTTGCAGCACCATATTTTATTTACTCTCCACATGGGACATATGGAAAAAATGCTTGCTGCTCTTCTATAATCTGCACTAACTTCAAATATGTTTTGCTTCTCTCGGTGCTATATTATTCGATACACTACATTTTTCATATAATTGGCAGCGTAATATGAGTAGATTTCGATATGAATAAAACTTGATCTTACTATTTGTTAGTATTTCTAAGGGTAAACTTACGATTTGTAAGTGTTGTGGTTTTTAAAATTAACTAAAATAATGAATAAAAATAATAAAATGAATGCCTCTTCAATTCGCTCAATCTTTTAATATATTTTCTTTTTAATTTAATTCTTAACCTGATTAACTCTATTCAAATTCGTTTCATTCTAACGAGTTTACTTAATTTGAATTGAGTACCAATGTATTGGAATTTTCTTTCAAATTTTAAACAATTTGATTTAATTCAAATCAATTCAATTTTGTTGCATTACATTCTAATTTTTATCTTTTTTGTTATTTTCAGTAGTATTCAATGTAATTAAATATATGCATACGTTTAATTAATGCCTTTTCATAATTTATCGTCGAATTTAATTAATTATATTTAGCCTTCTTTTATTCTTTGCAACTCCCAATTCGTTTATTCTTTTAGTTACCATAGCTACAAACTAATAATGATGATGAAGCTTACGGCCTTTGTGCAGTTATTGTTGTTGCTTTTCGCAACGCTATTGACTAAATTTCTATTGAATTCATGATTGGTTTGTTTCATTAGTTTTCCTGCATTTGATATAAACTGCTCTTTTAAAATCATACCAATCTTGTCACGTGATTTTGACAAAAATCACTTCTGATTAAACTCAACTTATAAAACATCGATTGACAGGAAGAATTCATTAAGTAGGTTTGCAATTAATTGGAGATAATGAGGTGTGAATTATTATGTCATGTAAAATTTTATGTCATTTCCTATCGATGTGATCTCGTAGATAATAACCAAAACTAAGTTTCGTTTGCTTACTAAAGTTAATAATTTAATCGGAAATAAAACAGTTTTTAAGAAATCACAGTACAAATATTTAGTGAGTTTTTCCTCCCAGAGTTCGGTTTCGGTTCTTGGTAGCAGTGACTTCTAATCCCTGCCTGCTACATAAATAATTGAGAAGATGTTGTATGTTGAAGCTTTAGCGACTCCTTTTTTTAGTTGTATAAAGCGGATATTTCGCTCGATGACATATTAACCTCAAGGTTTTTCGTCATTTTCATTCACTTAATATAAAAAATTAGAAATATCAGAATCGTTTCGTGCAAAGCGGGAAGAACTATCATTAGAATCTCCACCGAATTCATTCTCATTAAAAATACTGTAATCATACGGAACAAGTTTAATTGGGCTATTTTCAAAATCAGAAGAAGTCAATAGAGCTTGTCAACATATGATATGTTCTGATTTTAAATCTCATATCAATATAATATAGAGTTCAACTCATAAATTTTTTTTCTAACAATACTTCACCTTGCATTTCTCAATATTACAAAATTCGCCATTCTCTACTCAAATACTAAAATTCTCAACTGGTTTAACTTAGGCAAATCCTCTGCTTATAATTCCTTTCGAAAACAAGTCGCATAATATTTCATTCTCCGATGTCGTTGTTAATCCGAGAACTCTCTGGATTTGTGAATATATTTTTATTAATTCTTGTACTTGTTAGATTTCCCGGTAATTTTGTCAATCTTTTCGCTGCGGGAACACTGTCAGAAATCTTTCTTTGACGTTATTATTTTCTAACATATTAGGTAACTCGAGAAAATAGGCAGCCTCCATATGAATTTATTATATTGTGCTGCAAAGTAAAAGTTGCTGAAATATGACAACTTCGAGCAGGTATTTTGGACTGTTTAAAGAACATGAAGAGCTTTCGATGGGTTATTGAAGCACTTAGCACTTAGTTATGTAAAATTACTTTCCCTTAAACATGTACTTAATGATTTTTTCCTGTCAACCTAAGGTTATAAGTAAGCACTTGTGACTTACGAAGGTTTGCTAACGTTTACGTTCCAATGCAATCTTAACAAAGCAGAAAATATTTTTACATCTACACGCCTAAATGTTTTCTTTGTTTTATGAAAATTCAAATAATTTTTCTTTTCCTTTTTACATACACCAAGCAATATATAATGTTTGCATCCATTTAATATATTAATATATATTTCTTATGTAAAGTGTTACTTCCGCCAAACATGGAACGTAAACAAATATAGAATTGTGGTGTTCGAATAACATTGTCTTAAATTTGCATAAACATATCATGTGCACGAAATGTTTTCCTTTTATTAAATTCTTTTATATTTTGTGCCGACGCTTTTTATATCATTCTCCGTACACTTATCGTTTTTTTATAACTTTTATGAAACTATTGTTGTTGTTGTTGAATTAGTTACAATAAAATTTGAATGTAATATGTGTGTACACCTAAGTTGCAAGGCAGGATATTGGGTAAAAAAACTATCTTCAAATGTGAAGCAAGAATAGAAAGCGCTATGTCTGATGAGTACGCTGAATGTGGTAGAACTTCCCATTCGAGCTGCAACACTGTGTCTTTGACAGCTCTTGAAATGAGTGGCCAAATGTTGCCATGTAGGAGCATGATCTTGCGTCTCCTAGTTGTTATTGCTGGTATTTTTTCCAATAATACTTAGTTCAATTTCATCAGTTGACGTTAGTGAACATCTGCAGTAACATTTTCATTCGGTTGTAGTATTTCATAACGCACTATTCCCAGCATATGCACAGCGAAACCTTATGGTCATAAATATTTGGTTTCGGTGTCGAAAACGATGGCTCCACTGAAATAAATCAATGCTTTTTGCGTTTGGGATTATATCATTCTGCATTTGGGATTATATCATCTTGAGAAAACTCTTCTTTTTTTGCCTGAGAAGCAATGAAATTGCAACTCAATTCGTGTGGTAGCCATTTCTCTTGCTTTTGGACCTTCCCCAACGCATGTATACATCTACAAACAGTTCATTCATCAACTGCTAAGCTGTTCGAAAGTTCTTTGGCAGTTTGAGCTGGGTTTTCATTCATTAATAAGACTTTCAATTCATTGTCTTCGAGCTGTTTTGGTCCTCCAGGCAATTTTTTTCGTTAACATCGAAATCACCACTTTTAAGAAGTTGAAAGCAAAATCGACAACTGTCTAAACGTTTTTGTTGGGCTTCTGCAGCAGATTTCTTCAAATCAAACTACAACAGTAATCAATGTCGAATATGCAATTTTGGGGGTTCCAAGATTAGCATCCGTATACATTGAATAAATCAATAAAACTAAATGGAAAATTATTGTTTCAGGTAAAGGAATCACAAAATTATTGAAATCAAACCCTTATTTAGACTGGTCTTTCCTAATACTTTAACACTTTTACCTGTAGAAGTCGTTAAGCAAAACTTTTGCAAACGCCTAATATTATATCACATGGGGACGGCGGCTTACTGTAGGAGGTAGTATGGACATAATTCATTCGTTTGAGGCCAACTGCTATCGATTTCAAATTCATGCACTTGCAAATCGTCCATAGCATCACAAAAACTTCTATGAAAGTCTAAGAAATTGTTTAAATAGTGGACTTCTAAGACCAAACGATTTCAAAATTTTTCACTCTGAAATGTAATGCAAATCATTAGTAATTTTATAAACTTTTTATGTAGCTCTGGTTGTTTTGTATAAAATTGCGTAAAAATATTTCGCAAATATCTTTTCTTTCGTTTTAAATTTTTTTTTTTTTTGCCTATTTAAACTGCATCTAACTTTAGCCTGTTATGATAATAAAAATTTTTTTTTGCGGCATACTCAACAAGTTAGCGTTAGTTCCTCAGCCTTTTTGAAGATAGAATATCAAAAACTCGCGAAAACTTCCAATGAGTTTTACGTATAGCTATTTGTATTATATGACGCTGTTGCTCGGAGCAAGCTGTTACATAACATTTAAGAAAAAAAAAGTAGACATTGAAAAGAGTCATGCGCCGTTGTGAGGTATTTTCAAAGTAAGTATTATGTAAGAAGTACAGTTTTACCGTTGAACTGGGAAAATTATCGATTAGTAGCATTAAGAAGCTACAAAGTTTACATGAGAGCATGTGGATGTGGACTTACCGCGAGCTGAAAAATTGCGCAGCATGGTACGTGAAGGGATACCACACTTTTTAAGAGCTCGGATGTGGATGAGTTTATCTGGCGCACTGGTTGCAAGATCGGAAAGTGAACAATATTGTGAAAGCTTCCGCAAATAACCAACTTATGAGCTTTAAACAAACCGAAAAAGATTTATTACGTACATTGCTTACTTTAGTAATAAACATGAGATTGGTATATCTAAACTATGTCGAATTCTTTGCAGTATAGTCTGGCTCTATGTGGAAATTGATTACTGTTATGGAATGAGCGTAACAGCGAGTTATTACCCGCCTCCTACTATTTTTCATCTTTATAAATCCCAAGCCGATCAATGACTAATGCGAAGCCTTATTACTATTATCCTTATTACTACTCAACGATGACACATTAAAAAAGTTCGAGATTGGATTGTCACTGATAACGTTGTATTTGTTCTTAACTCTCCTTCGAAACGCTTGTGAGGTCTTTGTGATGTCACTTAGTTTGTCAGTTATATTAGAATGAATTATTCCCCATTGTACGCGTGTAAGTTCACGTAATGACTAAGAGCGGCAAAGCTACTTTTTGGCTGTGATTTACCAATTCTCGCTACGCCTATCCTTGAACAGCTAAAATATAACAGTCCGAGTGCGGAAAACTGTTTCGTAGTTTTGCTTTTTTTAGGCGAGTAGCCAGCGAGAGCAGACTCGGCTATGTTTTCTTTCATCGGGGGCAATGGTGTCAGACAAACCAGAAACAGTTATTTTTAAATCAAAAGGCTGTTCATGCGAGTTACAAAAGCCAATTAAAATTGTTTATTTTCATAAAGCAATAATGAAAAAAACTATAGGAAAAATTGATTTTTGTGAGTGAACAAAAGAATAAAAATAAAGCCTATTCAAGTTTGAATTCGGGAAAAGGAGTAGCTGTTGTTCCTCAATAGCGTTTTAAGAATAACAAAAAAGATAACTATATTTGGCCACCTTTATATTAAAATGGATGGCAAAAAAAAATAAATTTCGTGACGTGGTAGATTTCCACTTAATTTCTATTTTAAAAAACATCAAATTTCAAAGAGAAGCATAAGTGGCTTCTGTGCATAACTCGGACATTATGCCATATAAGGAAGATAGTAGGATGAACGTTCCAGGATGTATAGCATATCCAAACGTTCAACTAAATCCGATCAAGTTGCCCAAAGACACATTGCTCCTTGTATATATTTCTTGCCTGATCGTGGATACGACCCACGGGAAGTATCGCGGTAGCTGTGGAAGTAGCTGAATGGGCACATCATCTAACCAGGGGGAAACTCTGGACTATACCCTGTGAATGTTTATTCTGGAAACTCGAGGGGATTGTTCTACTTGAGGGATGTCGATTTCGTTCGCTGAACAATAATACTGTGCATAGGCGCACTGTGGGTTTAGTCTACAAGGCAAGTATTCACGTAAAACCTATGACAGCATATAAGGAAGATAAAAACCCTTTTTGCGTGTCTCGCAAACGGCTCAAAGATTTGTTTTTGTTTATAATGAAAGAAGCTGCACAGTTTCTAAAACTTTACTTTTATTAAAGGAAATAAAACATAAATCAATTTATTTATATCAAGGTAGCCCATAAATATTTCATTTATTATCTAATGTAACTTTAGGTAACAAATAATAAACGATTAATAGTCTTTTCTATGCAACACCATGTTGATAAAATCCCAAGATTTCAGATATGTGATAAGAAGTTTCAAAAACAATAAAACTTGAAATACATTTTGAAGTTTTCAGAAATTTGTTTTCTTTGCCAATGAATTAATACAAGCTATCTCCAAAAAAGTTTTGTGTTCATTGAATCATTTCCTCTATCTACTTACTGAGTGAATTAAAATAGAAACTATTTAGTGTTGTTGTTCTGACGTAATTAGAAAATCGTGTAATTTTTTTCCACATATACAAAGTCAATAAATGTCATGAACACAACCGTGCTTTTGGCTGTAAGTCTCTTCTTCTGATTTCAAAAAATTGTTAAAAATAATTCTGGAAGGCGAAATCCGAATTTGGTTAGCTTGTTTCAAAGCTATATTCTTACACATTCATGTGCTATATGTGAATATAGTTGGAATTTTCTATTTTGGCCGCACTACAGTCTCAAATTTTGACTCTATTTGTGATGGTCGACAACTCTCAATAAATCAATTTTGAAGCATTTATTCAAAGTAATTCACTAAAGAAAGTGGTTACTTTTTTAAATAATTTTAAAGGTTGTTCCATACAGACTTATATGACGTTTACCAAAGTCTCTTAAGTATATTAATTTGGACGGATTAGGCTTCCAAATCCCACAAAAGCTTGACGCTGGTTGCTTTAGAGATATATGTTAATCGTTTTAAAAAACTCTGTTAATGTAATTGTTAAATGTTTTTGCTAGTTAAAATCGATTTTATCTTCACACCCTTTAATAATTATGTCTGAAGCTTCCTTCTGCGCGTTGCAAGTGTTTTCACAAAATAAATAGACCCCATTCCTCTTTGGTGGGTGTAGAAAAAAAATAAAGTATACTTCAAATTTATGTTTGTTTCCTTCAGGAGAAAGTTGAAGCTCTGCGCATATTTTCACAAAAATTTACTTTACCAAACTATCTAATTAGGAATCCTTCAACTATTGCATTAGCCTATGCAAGAGCCGTAAACGATGAAGCGAGGAAAGAAGGAAGAAAACCGCTTACAATAAAGTGGTATGGAAATAACGAAAGGAAAGAATAAATTCTCATATAACACGCTTTTTAAATTGAAGCATAGACAAATTAAATGTATAGGGAGAAAAGTCAACAAGAAGAAGGGAGAAGGAATGGAAATCGTCAATGAAATATTTCCTGTTATATTAGAAAGAATACATTGACCAAATACGTAAAAAAATAAAAAAGATAATACAAAATAAAGAAAAAATTATATCTATATTAAAACGAACCGGATTATTTTCTCAGCTCTCTTTAATGCAATCTTTTTAACATAACTAAACATCCAGGCACATCGGAGACATGACAGATTCGCTGTGTTCCTGGGAAAACCTATACCGGCATTAGAACTTGATAGTACTTTTATCAAAAAAAAAAAAAAACACTCTAAACAACACTGATCCAAGCCTTGTCAGAATCAAGTAAACGTAAGTTAATGGATCTTTGTAACAAAATTCTTTCTACTGGTCACATTCCCAATTCATGGTGCGATTATTCCCATTCCGAAAAATAAAAACGCCTCCGTTGCATCAGAGTAGTGGTCAATCTCTCTGCTGTCCTGTCTCTCAGAAGTATTGAACAAGGTTGTGCTTCAAGTAGACAACCAGTACGATTTAAGACACACAAAAGCTGTATTGATGTCTTACTTCAAGCAATCATCACGTTAATCGGTTACTTTAAATCTTTCGGAATCATGGAGTGTTGGACCAAAAATTTGAAATTAGATCAGTGTTTAACGTCACGTAGACGATTTAAAGTTAAAGTGAATACTCAGCTTTCAAAATGCTTTTTCGTCTCTTCTCTATCTTCTCTCCATCTCCTCTGTCTGTCAAATTTTTTCAAATTGCTTTCAATGAAATAAATAAATCTATGCGCCCAAAACGTCTTTTTATGGTTTGATAATATATGGCAATATCGACAAATCATTGATGAAACCGGTCTCTCAGCTTTAGAAACAAGAGTATATAAGTTAAAAGCCGATATTGCCCAAAAACTCCTTAACTCTAATAATTTCATACTGAACGAAGGTGCTAAAAAAGCTATGATTGTCAAAAAAAAAAAAAAAAACAAAAAGATTTCAATACACAATATACTCCTGTATACAAAAGAATTTACAATCCCCCTTAGCATATTCCGTAAACTTGGGTGCAAACCACCCTGGGCGTTAAAAGTCAACCTTCGCAGCTTACAAAGAAGAAAGTACGCCAAATTTCGACTTCAGAAAATTAATTGCAGGTCAGCCTTTGAAAAATAATGTTTAGTATCTTCTTTTTACAGACGATAGTAGCAGTGACGGCTGCCTGTGCGATAAAGCGTGCCACACAGAACACATCCAAGTTAATCAAATGCTACATGAAAGTGCTTAAACATTTACAAGTGAAGCAAGAGCTATTTTTCGAGCCACAATCCTCGTTTGCCAACCCAAAACCCATTAAATTCAAGCTGGGGTACTATTAACAAGATGAGAAATAGCGTTACTACCTACGGACACAAAATTAATATTTTCTGTATATCGGATCATATTGATCTCCTGGGAAATTAGCGAGATCTATCAGCCAAATCTGTTGCTTCGGCATTATTAGATGCGGACATTGCCCTGGAAAAAATTGACCTTCAAAAATATAGTAAGGTTAAGGAGAGAGTTACTGAAAAAAATTGTCACTGCTACCATCCCCACTGTTACGATGTTAATCATAATTTCGTTGCATCCAACCAACGTCGAAAAAATTAACATCAAGACATTTACGAAAATTCTGTTACAATATTTCAATAGATTTTCGAGAAATCTACTCCTGGAATCTATAATGCGGAGAAAATCTTACAATCAAGGAGCATCAAACCATACGGACACCTTTGCGATATCTGAAGAACACAATAAAAACAAAATTTTTAAGTTTAGTAAAACGGTTAGTATAAGCTTTTTTTTTTAAAACTAGAGACGATAGCCTCAGTTGCTAGTGCTAATCTTTTTTTAAGTCCAAGAATTCATTTCGTTGCTCTACATAAATTGTAATAATAATAATAATCGATATACGGGATGTATTCAAAAAAAAGAAGAAAAATATCCTGAGCCAGGTTCGTCCGATTTTTTCCTTTTTTGTTTTGTCGATACACTTGTCTCCAATATACGTTGAGTTATCACTCATTTTGCATTTTGAGTTTGTTTTTGACAGATATAAAGTTTTGATGTATTTGGCAATTCTCGCTGTCCAAAAAAATGGATCAAAGAATCTGTATCGTATTTTGTGTGAAAAAGAGCTCCAAATTACTTAAAATGCTGAAAGGGTCTACCTTGAACAGAAGAAATAAGTGACAGAAACTCTTCACAGACGGCTGAAAAGGTGACAATGTCCGTCTTGGATTTCTCACACGTCAACAACCGGAGAAAACGTTGAAACTGTGAAGGAGATTGTTATGAAGAATGGTTGAATCACTATTGGAGAAGTTGCTGAGAATGTAGACTTATCGATTGGCTTTGTTCGCAAATTGTTAAATTTCGTCATTGCTTGTTCGTGATTTTTTGGCTGCAGACAACACCTTGGTCATGCCTTAACCACCGTAATCGCTGGACTCGGGGGATTACTTTGAATGAGAAGAAACAGATATTGATAAACAAATAAATATTTTTTGAGAAAAATAGAAAGTCATTTTTTTCGAACACACCTCGCATATTTCACTATTCGTTATTAAAGCTCCGTAAATGTAATATGCTATGTAAGCTTATCTATGAATGTTCTTTAAATTTTTATATTTATTTTCAGCATTTATGGAACATACTTTAAATTAAAATTTAGTTTAAAGTATGTTTAACTTCTTCTTTTTGCCAAGAGTTTGCTAAGTTTTGAACCTTCTCTACTTTATTGCACATAATATCATCACTATTGGCAAAAGGAGTTGGATATGTTATATATACTTTTCCATACCCACCAACGAAGGTGATGGTGATTTCATTTTGTCATTTGGTTTGTAACTCACAGAAGGAAACTTCGGAGACCCCACATAGTATATATATTCTTAACCAGCATCAAATTTAGGATCGCTCTGTGTCGATCTGACCGTCTGTGTTTTGTCTGTGGTAAACATTCCCCTGGCTGCAAAGATGATTATATCGGCTTCAAATTTAACAGAAACATTGGAAGTTTTTTCAAACACGTTGCTATTGAAAATGGGCTATAACTGGCTGGTTTGCTCTGAACGTTTTTCATGGTATTCCATAAAAATATAAAAAGACTGTTTACGTCCACCCATTAAAATTTTGTTATTCCTCCTTTCTTTAAGATAGAGGTGGTGAAAATAAAAGATTCGGCATATAATTTTCTTACTTGTTTCTTATCAATTTGATTTATTTATAATAATTCCAACTTAATTCTACAATGAACAATTCAGACGCGTCAGACTTAAAGTATTAATAAAACATATATAACAATATTTTTAGGCAATTTTTACTTCCTGAACTTGGAAATTTGAAAATATTGTCTTTTAAGTTAACAGATTAAAAAAGAAATTACTGTAATAGATGGATTATAATTCTTATTATTATCATATCTTTTTTTAAACTTCTTTTTGAATTTTTTGTTACTTTAAACTTTAAATAGTGACACTTTGTGGAATGTTGCTTATATAACAAACAAGCAAAGAAACACAAACGCATCCAACAACACAAACAAAAAAAAATACGAAAATAAGTTTTCTTCTTGGCTGTTTTGTGCAAAAAAATTAAAAAATATTTTTTACGAAAAATTGGCAACTAACAATTGCTTTACGTACATAGCGTTCACTAACTAAGGCTTAACTTTTTAATTAACTTGAATAATAGCTTAGAAAAATATTCAAAAAAGCAGCGACATTTCCAAAAAAAGTTATAAAAATGTTATGTCTAATTGGTAGTTTTATAATTATGAACTTTATATATTATTATCTGTTAGAACTTTAGATTACTTTTAGTTTTTCGGTAAAATTGTATTTGTCTCACGTTTTCCAGAACAATTCTTCTAGCAGCCACATTTAAACAATCAAAATAAGTGATGATTAGAAGAAAAAGGCAAGCAAAAGTACGGCGAGCTTGATATTCCCCTACCTAGTGTTCTGAAAGTGTAGTGAGCTTAAGGTAGACTGAAGATTCACCTGGCCGTGTTTTTAAGGTATTATGTTAGTTTTTACTTTGACGGTTTCGCTTAGTTGGTGAATCGTTGTAAAAATACATATACTTCCCCCACACCGAACGGAGGTTAATGAAAGTTTAGGTGTATGTATATGTCAAATAAATAATTTTATGAATATTCTTCATTTGGTTTATATAAAACAAAATTTTCGCAGTATTAATTGCTATTAACTTATCGTGTAAGAAGTAAACTTGAATTTAATATCGAAAGTGTTTTTTAATTAATGTCAAGCTCTACGCATGCGCATGTCTTCAGACATAATTCGGCTTCAGCAATTTAAAATAATGGGTTGGCAACTAAGTAACTGTCGATTTCACTTATAGATGTCTCTCACTCCCATTTTTACGATATCCGGAAATATTATGATCTTCTTCTTCTTATATATGTCAGCTGTCATCTTTATCTAAATTTACAAGTTCATTGCGTAGATATGTTCCTAAAGTTTTCTTTTTTACCTCAACATTAATATGGAGTGCAACCGCGAACATTTCCGCCATATTTTGCATTATTATTTTCGTAAAGGAAAGAACGTAGTGCAGCCCCCAAAAAGTTACGTGATGTGTACGGTGATGAAACCCTTAAATAAAGGCAATACCGAAATTGGTTTGAAAAATTCCGATCTGGAGATTTTTCTTCTAAAGATGACCAACATTCAAGACAAGTTGAGCTTTATAAGGGTGAAATCAAAACCATTATCGAAGCGAATCGTCATGTTAACTGTTTCACATACAGCCATTGAGAAGCATTTAAAATGTGTCGGTCTCGTTAAGAAGGTGGATATTTGGGTTCCGCGCGATCTGCAAGAAATTCATCTGACAAGGGCATTAGCGCTTGGGAATTATTGCTTAAGCGCAATGAATTAGATCCGTTTTTAAAACGAATCATCACTGGAGACGAAAAGTAGTTTCTGTATAACAATGTCAATCGAAAACGATCGTGGTGCATGCTTATTATTAAGTCTTCGCAAACCACTTAAAAGCACATATCCAACAAAAGAGGATTTTGCTGTCAATTTGGTGGGATTGGAAAGATCCGGCGTATTTTGTGTTGCTTCCAAGGAACTAAACTGTTAACTCGGAGGTCTACTGTCGGCAATTGGGCAAAATGAATGCAGCGGTCAAGGAAAAGCGACCAGAATTGGTCAATTGGTCACTCGGAAAAAATTGGTGGATCTTGGTTGGGAATTAATAGTATACTCACCATATAGTTCTGATCTTGCGCCATCGGATTACCACTTATTTCGATCGCTGGCCAACACCCTTTGTGGTAAAACTTTCAACGATGATTGCGCTGCAAAATCTCACTTAACTCTATTTTTGTCCGAAAATATCGGACTTCCTACGAGCATGGAATTTTGAAGTTGTCAGAGAGACGGCAGAAGATCATGGAAAAAAATGGAAAATACTTTATAAATTAAAATTCATGTCAAGTAAAAAAAACCTTTCATTTTATTGAAGAAATCGGCAATTACTAAGTTGCCAACCCAATATATTTCTTTCATCCTGATTGCACTTAATTTTTAACGCGAAAGGACGGTAAATAACGGAATATCTTATGAAAAAATTCCATTCGATTAGATACTTAGTAGCTACGACGTACAGAATCCAAGGAAAAAAACAAAATATATAAAATTAAGTTTTCTTGCTTTTATAATGCACTGTTTATTTAATAAAGCGAACTATTAATATTCATTGATTTTAAATGAAGAAAATTATTTTCACATGATTAAGTTTTATTTACACTCATTAACAACCAATAAAGAATATTAATGAGCAGGCTAATTTTTACCTCTCACTGCATTTACATTCATTCGAGTTACAAAGTAATAAAAACTAATTTACTACTGACCGATTTTCAGCAAATCGACTTTCTTTGTATACTTTGAGAGAACTTCTTTGGCTACATAGCGTGTGTGTAATTTATACCAATATAGTCTAAAAAGTATTAAGAGATGCAGTGTTAAGTAGTGCCCAAACTTGTGTATCTAATTATAAATCGAAACTCTTTTTAATATATTTACGGAACACAACGTTTTGTTTGACATGAACTTAACTTTTTTTTAAAAAATTATAAATCAAGCGTTTTCTTCTGAATTCTTCACCCACACGTCAGTTTTATGTATATTTCTAGTTATAGCTCATGATTGAATCTACTTTCCTATGTCTAAGGTACTTGCATAAACTTTTCCCATATTTGTGGTAACAAGTACGATCCTTTTATATTGTTCACGTACTTCACAATATTTCATCATATTGGATGATATGTTATTTTTCCTCGATTTTTTAATACATTTTAAGGCTTCCTTTCGTAGCCTATTCTTTTCATATGATTCCAATCTGTCATATGGTTGATCTTTAGTGTCTCCGTTATTTCCTGACAACTTGCGTGCCTGTGCTACTCCACCAGTTGCAAAATTTTATAGACTTTTTCAATGACTGGCCAACGACAGCAAAGTGCACTTTGGCATCAAAATTTCCAACAAACCACTCCTACGTCATTCGTTTACTCACAGTATTCTCACCGCGGACTTCACGAATTTTTCACAAGTTCCAGCGTTTTTACTTTTTTATAGTAAAAAAGCACGTAGAGTATATCTTCACTCATTTTGACATCAATATAACTTTTTACATAAGCAAAGAATTAGAAAGTTTAAGCTGAAATATCACTTTTTAAACACATGCTCGTTTGAGACAATCGTCCAATGTTGCCATATATATATATATATCAACACTATCTAGTAGCAAAAAACCGCGAAAACGAAAAACCTAATATGAATCTTTTTTTTTTAAGAAGAAAAAATATTTCCATTTCTATTTGAAGATTAGGAAACTCTTTGTGTATTGAACATGACATGACTTCGAAAAGATTTGTCGACGTAGACTGTCCTTTGATGAATCCATATCGAACAAGGACCATCACTAATTTCGCCCCAAAGACTAATCTCCATGTTATTAGGTATTCAACAAAGTTTGGTAACCCACTAAGTTTAGATATGCTTATGTAATTATCAAGCAAGTACCTGCTACCAAATCTTAACAGAGGGAAAGTAACACTGGTTTTCCACACTGTACGAAAGTTACTAAGGTGGAATAAAACTAATAACTAAGTTATAGGTCTCTTCTACACAGATTATCAAATGGAATAAAGGTATGCTCAATATGAGGATCTTAGTGTCATTGAGCTATTTCATCGTCGGAAATTACGAAATTCGCAGGTATTGAACGCCTCGGTGTGATATAAGTGAACAATGGAAAGGTATTCTCCATAAAGGGTGTGAAGATAAATTCGAATTTAACTAGCAAAGCCATATACCATTAACATTAACAGAGCTCTGTAAAACCATTAACATAGATCTGTAAAGCAATTAGCGTCAAGCTATATTTGGATTTGGAAGCCCACTGCGTCCAAATTAAGATACTAGGAAACTTTTGTAAACGTCATGTGAATCTACATGGAACAACCGTAAAAATAATATACGAAATGAACCCGCTATGTTAGTGAATTCCTTTCAATAAATGCTTGAATATCGATATATCAACGATAGCCGACTAAACAAAATAA
>KK351444.1:17239-65663 GCA_000671755.1 Glossina brevipalpis
GCAAAATATCTGACTGAAAATGTGCAAACATGCAAAATGACAAAAAGGGCAGACCAATCTGAAATTAAAAATCAAGGCTACAATTACTTTTAATTCAAATTCGAAAAATTTGTTTGTTCAATTCATCAACCAATTTTAACGTCATTGCTTTGAATGCTGATTTAGACTTGGAACGGATTGGCCTCGAGTATAAACGTTCTGAAAATCATATTATTAATGTTGCATTTACTCAACATTTAAAAAAGTAATTGCTGTAAATGTTAAATAAAATAAAAGAGGCTGTATTATATATATTTCACTTCTACACTTTTAGTTTTGTACATTTTTTTTCTAGACCTTTATAAATAAGCGAGTAACATGTTGACCACCCCGGTTGTTGTTGTTGTTGTTGTACGAATGTTGTCGGACTAGCCACTGAGAATGATGGTAATGCTATGTAAGTGTGTGGGTATATTAACTTATTTTGTGTTTATTAGTAAGTTTATTATGGTCTATTGCCGATGAGTGTTTGATTGTATTGCATTTGTTTTCAATTTGTTTATTCACTTTTATTTTTCTTTTTATTTTACTATTGAATATATTTGCGCAACTGCTTGTTTGGCCGTCAGCCGGTGAGGTTGGCCAGCCCAGCTTTCAATATGTTGAGCCCTAAGCTATGCTACACAAATAATATTACGCAGAGCTTTACACTTTCAAAGCTATAGCTAAAAGCTAATAGCTGAAGGCTAAGCTTTCTTATTGCGCTTGTACTTTAATCTTATTTTTCACGCAAATATTTCGGCAGCACTGTTTTTCTTTTTTCATCTATATATTTTGAACTTTGACCCATAAAAATTTTGGGGAAACACACAATTAAGAAAAAGAAAAAAAAAACCAAGCAAAAGGATTTCTTCTATTTCTGCCACGATTTTGTGATCTTTTTATGTTAATATATAGAGTTTTATTGTCTAGATTCACTGTCTTAAAGTTATTCTCACTCTGTCGTTATTATTGATTATTATTTCAATCGAAATCACAGAGAGCACAAAAGCACGTCTTAACCTTATGAAGCCTATAAATCTTATTATTCTCAAATTTACCTTTTATCACTTTTGTCACTACATTAGACAGATTTTTCCCATTTTTCTGAGATGCCGTAGAAATTTTATAACGCAGACTGTGAGTAGTCAGCAAAAGACAAAGGAAGCAAAACTATTTTCGGCTTATATTATATTGCAAGCTTATCCTGGACCAATATAGCCCATTTTCAATACCGATGTACGTGAAAGAACTTTCAATGTTTTTGCCAAATTTGAGAGATGGACAAATGGACGGCAAACAAACCGGACGACAGACTAAACAAAAAATGCATTGGCAGACGGACGAACAAGCTTAAATGAATTTGGAAGATGATCCCGAATCGATTGGTACACTTAAGAATTTCTGAGTAGTGCATAATTAGCTAATGAAAAAATTGCTCATAAGATCAACGTGACTACAAGCGAGATTAGAAAAACTACTGGTTATCTATAAAAAAAAATAAATCATAATATAAAATTGTACTTGTTTCGTTTATATTTTCTTTGATTTTGAAAAAAGTAAAACATTTCAAATTTACCGAAAAAATAAAGGGCAGAATTTTCTTTTATATGTTGCAACATATTTTTGTTAAGATTTTTCCTGTTTAGAGATTGCTCTAAGCAATAACTTTTCCCAGTAAAAATTTATAGTTCTAGAGAAAAGAGAAAAATCGCGTCATTTTCAGAAGATTTTTAATATCAAACGAATCACAATCCGAAACTGTAATCATTGACAACGAAAACGTAACGAACCTCAAAAGGATATTCAACATAAAAAACAACATATAACTAATAATGGCATATTCTACTCAAAAGGATTTCTTTCATGTACCATTTATGGACGAACATGTGGAATTTGTCTGCCGTTCAGATTGTGTAAAATTGAAGCGTTACAGTTCGATTATAGACGACAGCGCTTGGGCTTTAGATGACAAAAAACAGTCGAAATATTTGTATGATTTAGTACTTTGTGAAACGCCGGTAAGTACCAAGCTATGGGATTTTATTTGAACTGGAAGTTTTATTGGACGTATTGGTTCCAGGGTCTCCTTGATACATGTTCCAGCGCAGATATGGCAGGCATACCATCTGCCGGAGCTGGAGGCGAGGTAGGATTTTAATTTCCTTTAGTTAATATCCTTTAAAATTTCCTAAATACATGCTCGTTGTTTTGCAGGGATTGCTTACGCAATTGGGCTCTATTAGCGGTGGGGACAGTTTGCTTCAGTGCGCCAATACTCACTTAGCAGAATATCAAAAGCTACTAAACGTTAAAACTTCTTTAGAAAAGGAATTGAATGTCTCTAATGAACGTCTCAAATCGGCTACCGAAGAGAATAAGAAAATCAAAGAGATATTAACAACAAAGTTGGATGCAAATGCCAGCAAAGATTTCTATAATAAGGTGAGGCAGCTGGTGTCTTCTGGAAAATTAAATAAAAACGAAGAGAACGAAATGCTACAAATACATAAAAAGATTGAAAACATGCTGAAAGCCTATGAGATACTGCAGGCTGAAAATAATTATGTTAAACGCTTGGTAGAGAAGTTGGCCAATCGTTGCTCTTTGGAAAAGATAAAAACCGAACCTGAGCAAAATAAAGACGTAAACTATCTACAAAAAGAAGTCGACAAATTGCGCAAAGAATGTCTTATGCTTCGAGACATGGAAGACGACTATCAAAAAATAAAACAACAAGTGCATGATCAGCGTTGTTCCCAGAAACGTTTGTCTGATCGAGACGCTGAGAACATTAAAGCCATCATAAACGACCGTAATAATCTACGTGATAAGTGCAAGTCGTTTAATCAAAAGGTCGGTGATATGCAAAAGAAAGAAAGAAACTTGAACAAAGACTTGGAAAACAAAGCTAGATCTTGTGCTAGTTTGGAAGCGGAGATGCAAAAAATGCAGAAATACTATGAGGACCAAATGCAGCAAGCTTGCTTTAGGGAAGAATGCTTAAAGGTAAGGATGGAGTTAACATTATAGTAATTTAAAATATTATCTTAACGTTTTTGTAATCTCTTGCGTTATATTCGGCTGTGCCGAATGTTTCATAAAGGTGAGTATAAAAGATAAAAAATATTTTAAAAAAGTAAATTTTAATACGTGGGTGCGGCCGATATTTTCTATTTTTATAGAATATAGAAATTTTTATTGTCTAGTCTATGAGTAGTGGGCAAAACACCAGAAAACGGTGGTATTTTCAACTTATTTGGTGTTCACCAAGAAAATATATACCTTACGAAGTTTTTGAAGCGGCCTTCTGGGCGTTGCAAGTAAAATGCAAAATGAATATACGTCTATCCCTCGATGGTGATATAAAAACAGTCGCTTGGTGAAATTTGAGGACAAAACACGTTTGAACATTTTCGCTGCATTTTAACACTTTTCCTTGAAACGATCGGTTGCAAGGAATCAATATTACTTTCCTTAATTTGAACTGTTCTAGAGACTTTCTTCTTTTCTCTTCAATGGATAATTTAATTTAAGATAGCGTTTACTCTATATTCGTACAAGCTTTTTTGCCTGTTTTTTCTTAAATATCCTTTACCCTTGATTTTTTCTATATTTTTTGCATACGTGCTTTTCAGGCCCAATTGGAAGATTTAAAAGAGGACTTCATGCAAGTTAAATGTCAAGCTCAAAAAGCGGATATGTTACAAATGGAAATATCATGTCTACGTAATGAAATACTTAAACGCGATATGGCTTTAAGCGATTACGACTGTCAGTATAAACAACTTATGGTGAGTATTGTAATCTTTATACACTTTAGTTAAGTGCCCTTAAGTAATAAGTTACTATTACATATAATATCGAATGAATATACATGTAAAGTATAAAGCCAAACGTTTTAAAAGCGCTGGTTATCGCATATTACCACCAGCGGAACCACGTGAAGGTGCGACTTGTGGGGAGCTTTTACCAGAAAGTTTAACAGAACGTTAACCAAAGGACTTGTCCTTGTGGTATGTGTATATTCGCTGTAGTAGAAGAGGATGCGCGCGATTTAAATTTTTTCCTTGAAATTATATCGTTATACTGCCTTTGTAAGTTTTGTGAAAAGAAATGCTTTACAAATTTAAAAGTGAAAAAAAATTTAAAACGAGTTTTAAATTACACACATTTTTCATAATATTCACAACGTTACGCGGTGAACGATTTGGTAGCAATGATGCTCAAGTAAGCAAATAAATTTAGATTAGTGTAGGGATATATATCCCAATACGAGTCACATTTAGATATCGTTCTTACACCACCAGCCTTTTTTCGCCATTTTATGCGTATAAATTTCAAGTAAATCGAGAACTCTGGTCGTACAGATAATAGTAATGCCGAGCATTTACAAAATTTCATAAGATTGGGCGTAAGGAAAAAATTGGTGATGAACGGTGCTTGGTGTATAACAAGATCTCATAAAAGTAATCAACGAAGAAGAATCGTTTTGAAACATAGAGAACTCACTGAAAAATTGAGGACCTCGATAAATATTAAAATCGAAAACTATTTAAGAAAAGTCTAAAAGTGAATCTTAAATGAAAGCAAGGAATGCCAACATGCAAAATTCTAAATTAAAAAAGGAGAATGTGACAGAAAAATGTTTAAAAAGGAAAACTGGAATTTTTAAAAGATTGAAAAAACGAAATCTATAAAGGTAAAGCAACACAAAAACAGAATTAGTGATGAAGGGAACTTAACTGTGGTAAAAAACTCAGGGAAAAGCAAAGAGAGAAGAGGGATAGAGTAAGCGTACAGAACAAGTTTACCTACATAAAAAAATATTGACATCAACATTTCCCACCGTTTGACTCCCTCTCAAAAGGAAGTCATCGCATTTAAAACCAATAAATCTGCTCAAAACAGGAAAGGATTAAAATTATGTTTATGGAACATTTTTGGGAGCGTAATTGAGGTGATGATGACTCAGGAAATCTTAAATTGCGTTGTGCTGTTTTACTGCTTTTGTTACTCGGTAAACCTAAGAAGTAAATTCATTGTATTGTTTACTAGGTGACATGACTTGCAACCAAAACTAAACTAGAGTTTATGAAATTTTTCTACGTTGCTTGCTCGAAATTATTTGAAATGCTTACAGGTTATGTAGGCCTTTAGGCAGTAGTCGTAATTCGAACGTTGAAATGAATTTGCAAACGAAAGAAAACTAACTAAGTTCTGGGTACAAGTGAGTTATGTTATGTCGTCTGGAGAGAAGTCTTAGAAAAAGGGTAAATACAAAAGTTTGTACGCGTGTTAATTAATACACTCTTCCTATTTCTTTTATTTTGCAGTCACTAAAAATGATATTGAAGATGCCAAAACGTATTTGGAAAGCCTTAGATCCCTACTTTTTAAAGACTATGCCAGCTAATTCGATTCCCGCTATCGATTACGAACCAGGAAAAAGCAATTTGGGGGATATAAAACTTATTACCCCATAACAATAAGGTACATACGTGCGGGGTAAAAACAATGACGCCTCGCTTAAATTCCCATGAAAAAAAAGGAACAGAATGCGGGGCTTCATTGCGTTCGTTTACATCGCCTTCCTTATGTTCGCACTTTGTGTTTCAGCTTAAAATATGCGGCATATAGAAAGCTACGTAAAGAATGCAACCAAGCCGCATGGGCGCATGGGATTATAAAAGCCCGGCTTCATTGTTTTTACAGCCTTAGGCAAGTTTCTCCTAAAAATTTTGAACTTTTATTATTTTATTTGTAGATCCAGGTTTGAAAATCATAATTTAGATGTAAGATACCCTCTCTCTATCTACTGTTTATCTACTAGGCGCAGATTGCTTAGATTAAGTTTTTATTTCTTTGTATCCAAGCCATACACAGGCGAAGATTCGTACTCTGTTTAGTTTGGCAATAATGTTTAGCATGTAAGTAGGCACTAGTACTATACTGTACTCTACTATAAATATATATATATTATATACATTATATAAATACTTATATACAGAATATATTTATATATATTAAATATACATATGCGTATACATATCCATCTGTACATATATTTGCGATATTTGCAGCATATGCAAAAATTTATTGTGTTTTTAAAACATATTTACATATACTGCAAATAACACACAAAGTTTCACTTGTTAAATATTATTACCAAACTTGACACAAATATAAAACAATTTATTTAGTTAGTTTTACTGTAAGAAAGCAATTTATTTTTGAAATCTTTTAGTTTATATACGTACAAGCATTATTAAATTAAAACATTAATGCGTACAAGCATTAATACTTTTATTAGTTTGTTAAGTATTTTGTAAATGAATATGAATGAATGACAAATATATTCAAATATATATAAAACGGACAGCCTGATACCCATCAGCTTCTCTTTTATTCTTCGATTAATAGACCAATTGAAAATTTCTCAGAACCACAATTAAAAATCAGTATAAAAAAGTTGTCTTTCAAATTACAAAAAACAGATTGGAGTAGTTTTCCGAATGATGTTTTTTAAGAAAATATATTATTACGTACCATACCTATTGCGATAGATGTACTAAAGGCTTTAAGGCGAATAAAGCCTGAATTATTGGCGCTAAATGCCATGACTTTTGCGCGGAGTTTCCATATATTTAAATTCGTGGGAAAATAAACGAGGCCTCATTGTGTTTTCAGCCTAATATTTATTGAGTCCTATAAATTTATAAAGTTTTTGTTCTTTACTGTCAACAATAAAACGTAAGAAATACTTGCTTTACTCATATTAATTGTGATTTCTGTTTACGTTACAAAAAAGGAAATGTAAAATAGTAGCTCATTGTTCGCTGGTATTGTTATAACACTTGGTATATGTTATAACACTTGCGGCTTCAGCATAAGAGTTAGAAAACAAAAATAGCTCGATAACCCTGTTTATCATATGATCAAGAAAAAAAAAATTTCTCAAGATTCGTAAAATTTTTTGTGCAGCAACACCAATATAGCTTGGAAGAAAAGAATTAAAAATCGCGAAGCGCATTTTTCCAAACATTGTAAGACGCATTACAGTAAAAAAGTAAATTTCTTCGCAAAACAAGAAAATCTCAATAAATTTATTTTTTCTAAATTTACAGAAATCCTTGAACCCCGCTGATTGTGAATGATTCGTGATTTTTGTCTTTTGAATTAGTGTGCGATACAAAAAAAAAGTAAATCAAATCTTTAAAAATGGCACTTAGCGATGCTGACGTACAAAAACAGGTAAGATGTGATAAAAAGAAAAGGAGTGCCAAACTTTTATGTAATGATACAGATTTTGAAAAATTCATTGATACACACACATATGTAGACAAAACTAGCCGTGGGAACATAAGCCGTCAAGTAAAAAGGAAGTCTAGAAGTATGATATAGTGGTCATCTTAATAAAATGAATTTATTATTTTATTAAAATTTGAGGCAATACCTAATTAACTTTCTAAATGCTATGGAATTTCTTCCAGTTTCATGGGTAGTAGTTTGTATTTAGTTAAAAAGAAGAAGAAATCAATTAATAAAAGCATTTCAGTAGTCATGTGACCATTATTTGAAGGTTAATATTATTAATCAGATAGAGTAGGATGGCAATATATTCGTGGTTACAGTTATCTCACTCTCGTCAGATATCTAGTCTTGCTTGCAGAAGTCTTCAATTTGCTTAGCCAGCTCGTGTAGTCAAGAGTAACTTACCGCGTCATGGCGAATATTTTTTCAATCTGAAGGACAAGAATATTTTCTATGAATGTCACCTTTGAAAAGAAGTGGGGCACTTCGACTAAATTCTATATTTTTTAAAGTTGCAGGTTGCTTACCAATGCGAAACTCATTCCAAATTTTATTGCTAGGTAGTAACATTTCTTAATCCCGGCCACCGAATGATGAGAATATATACATTTTATCAAAACTTTTCCATAACCCTGAGACCTCGGTAGAACTATTTAGAAATGCTATAATCTTGATCAGTGTCGGATGCTAAGCCAATTTAGACGTATTGATCTATGATAAAAATTCTCTCGGAAGGAAAACCTTGTCGATAAAATTATATAGAAAATTGGGAGCAAAAAAACATCATTTTCATTAGAAATTGCCAAAAATACTGTTTTTCGAGAGATAATGTTGAGCTCTTTTCGAAGAAAATTGCAGCTCCTCCTAGTATAAGTCAGTATTAGTTTTTAAGGTCAAGATGGCAACTGAAATTTATTTTCTTACTTGCTCTTTCCTTGGCAGAAAAATACACAACCTTGTGCATATATTCCAGCTCACAATTCAATTGCAGGAGTTGCTTTTTATAGAATTTATCGTTGAAAGATTAGGTGTATTGTAGATCAAATCTGTTTGTATTTAGAGATTGAGGGTAGGCTGTTGCTTGTCTTGAGGTAAAAGGCGTTGTAAAAAATTCTTTTGGGTGCTTTTAAAAAGATATTTTGAACATCGTAATTGATTCTTGACCTTGAATCATTAAATAACCCAAAAAATTATCAAATATTTTAAATTTTCTATGATTACTTTTATAATTTAACTTCCATCTATCTCCAGGTCCATTATTCTTCATATTTAAACTATTTCAGATTCCTTGATAGCTTGTTTGCTTTCTTAGCTTCAAAATATCCTTTCGTGATTATCTTAAACCATTCCTTATATATCGGTTTTGATGATGCATCTTTCATTTCAAACCGAGGAGGGCAAGCAAGACTTACCATAAATATTTTCATGGCTTGAAATCGTTTGTACATACAATAAAAAAGGACTATAAATAATCAAATTTTATATTCGTGTTCATATTTTTTTTACGTTTTTTAAATTATTTTAGATTAAGCACATGATGGCTTTCATCGAACAAGAAGCCAACGAGAAGGCTGAAGAGATCGATGCTAAAGCCGAAGAGGAGTTCAACATTGAAAAAGGGCGTCTGGTGCAGCAACAGCGTCTAAAAATTATGGAATACTATGAAAAGAAAGAGAAACAAGTTGAATTGCAAAAGAAAATTCAATCATCTAATATGCTTAACCAAGCCCGTTTAGAGGTAGTTGCAAAGAAGTCGTCTTGGTTAATTTTATTTGAAATATAACAAACAATTTATTCTAGGTTCTCAAAGTGCGAGAAGATCATGTAGCTAGTGTTTTAGAAGAAGCACGTAAGCGACTAGGTGAAATTACCAAAAATAAAGCAGATTATAAGCAGGTCTTAGAGAAATTAATTTTGCAAGCTTTGTTTCAAACAATGGAGAAAAGCGTTATCTTACGTTGTCGTCAAGCGGATGTTGATTTCATTAAAGAAATCTTGCCATCTGTCACTAATAATTACAAGAAAGTTATAGGAGATGATATTGAAATTAACGTTGACAGAGACAATCACTTATGCTCTAGTTTATGTGGCGGCGTTGAAATAATTGCTTTAAATGGGCGTATAAAGGTAAATAGTACACAGTGTATGCTAAAATCCAAAGCGAAAATCACTCTAAAGTGTTGTACAAGTACTTTCCATTTATAGAAATTATTTTGGTTAGTTAAAAAGTATTGCGCAATTTTAATTAATATTATGTTTTTATGATATTTCTTTTTTTGTTATAAAAACCCGACTAAAAAAATTTTTACTTTTATTTAGGTACCAAACACTCTTGAATCACGATTGGATTTGATTGCGCAGCAGCTAGTGCCAGAAATACGTAATGCTCTGTTTGGTCGTAACGTCAATCGCAAATTTGCGGATTAAGTATCTCGTTTATTTGTTTGCTTTTGTTAAATTCATTTTCTTCGTTTTCCTGGAATACTAAAAAAAATTTATTTTGAAAAATTTTAAAGAAAAAAAAACAAAAAAGCAAAGCGGAAAAGCCAACAAAATGGTTATAGCTTCCACAAAAATAAGAAAAAAAAAATTAAGGGAAATAACTAAACTCTGCAATAATTGAGTAGATGTGAAAGTAACCAGTAGCCGGTAATCTAAAGAAAATTCCATAATTATCTGAAATTTTACTTTGAATGTTCGTTTGAATTCCTTGAATTTAACTTTCTTAGTCCATCCATCCCCGTCTTTAAAGTTATAATGAACACCCCAAGATTATTCAAATATGAAAACAATAATACCATAAATAATATATACATATTTATAAATTAACAAAAGTGGAAAACATTTAGGTGAAATACTTATACACCCCTTTACTTAAATTTAATCTTATCAATATATCTATATGGTACTTACATCTATAGAATTTATGTATTCTTAATGTAAGAGAGGGAGAGAGAGAGAGAGAGAGAGAAAGAGAAAGTATTTGTCTTTTCGAAACGAAGCTACAAAAGTTAAGCATAAAAAAAAATGTAGTAAAATTGATAGACACACATTTATATATTAATATGTATATATATAGGTATATTTAAAAATAAATATATATATATGTTTATATATAATTGTCTCTATCAATTTTACAATCTATAGATATATATATATTTCAAAATTCATACATTCCTGTACAAATTATCTAAATTATTGTATAAAATTTATTTTTATGTTGAAAAGAAAAACCCTTACGTTTTTTTTCGATTATTTAGAATTTTTTTATAATCAGTTTTTGAAGTAAATTTAAAGTTCTGCTGTGACCTTACAGATCTTTTAAATTATTTGAAGAAAAACTGCCAGCTTAAAAATTTTACAAAAGAAAAAAAAATGATGAAAGAGTAGTTTTCTGATGATTAAGCTTTAAGTGTCAGCATCCTTTAGATTTTTATTACTGAAATTTAAGAAATTGTATGTTTCGCTAATTAAAATCTAAAGATATCTATAAGCAGCGACCATCAGCAAATTGAAAAAGAAACGTTATTCATTCTCATACTTTGATCGTAGCAAATAATGCAAACGGTACAGACCAGTTGTAAATTATTCTTCATCTTTATAAGCAAAGTAAAAATTTGCTCTTTGTAATTTTTGATTAAAGAAACTGGAGTTATTGTTAATTACCATAACCTATCAGTTTATTATGCTAATATTTAAAAAAGAAAAGAAAAACTGTTGGAAAGTAATCTTCCTTCTTAGGAACTATTTAATCTTGTTTTCACAGCTAACTTTAAGTTTCATGCTTATTTTGAAACTCTTGCTGTAAAAATTCATTGTAATTGTTTTTCGCTTAATAGTTTTCCTATGCTTAAGTCCAAAATATTTAATTTTTATGCGCTCAATTCAGTTCGTTCAGTTTGTTTGATTGTGCTTTACACAATTATTATTTTCGTTGTTAAATTTTATTTGTTTGTTTGTAGCAGAAATTTAATTTCAAATTACTTGTAGTTAAATTTTTATTTTCACTTTAAGTATTAATAAAATACATAAAAAGGATATACGAAGAGTTTTGCGCTTTTGCCGTTAATAAGTATAATCATAAAATATATTAACAAATAAAAAAGAACATTTGCGCTTTTCTTTTCTATTACAAACTTTTACAAATGCAAAAAACTTAGTATGTTTCGCGTAATCTTATTTAATTTTTTTGATTTTGCGTAGGCATTACTGACATTCATCACTTGAGATTGAAAGCTTCTTCCGTCATACTTGGACTCTTGTTGTGCAACTATGAATTACTTCAAGTCTTATTAGTAAGGAAACGCTGGAGTATACACAGAAGATGCGAAGGAAAAATATTTTATGTAATAAAGTTTAGTTTTGTATCAACTATTTTTCGTTAAGTATGTATGTTATTGAAAACTGGATGAGACTAATTCACATAGTCAGCGTTAAATTCGGTATGTAATACTTCCACGTTCTTATGATATTTCAGGTTCAATAAAACAAGAGTGGAAAAACTGTTACAGTTGTAAGCGATTTTCTATGGTTATCCATCATTCATCTTTTTTCGCGCAATTTTAATTTTTAATGTTGGTTAAATGGAAATCTGAATTAAGCTGCTTTGCCTTCCACAATACCTCGAAAAGCAGCGGGTCTCGCATTCTCATCTGCCATAAGGACTACGATACCTTTATCAACATGACCTCGATGGCCAGCGTGTCCAGCCATTTGTATATTGTATTGCTAACAATCCAGCGTGATTTATACCGATCCCACGACGCAAAAAGGGCAACACATTGTCAACCTGTAGCAATTGTCTTTCTTCTTCCGAAAGAACACGTAAAGCATTATTGAATACCTCATTTACTAGCTTCTCCTCATCTTCCGTATTAAAATTCAGTTCTGCCACTTTCTTAGCATATAAATAGCAGTTTTTTTTTGCTGAAGGAAAAAATTATAACCGGAGCAAAATTTTTTGCAATAATTATTTTAACAATTTTTAATATATTAGATTCGCGCGTTCCTGAACATCTAAAATCTCCACTGCAAACCGCCATCACATTGTTGAAATTGTCCTCCTTAAATTGTCCATTTTCATCTACAGTCAAATACATATCAAAAAAAAAAATTTAATGTTGTAACGTCTATAATTTATGCAGACAACATGACATGGCTGCTTATTCAAATGACACACCCATTTGGCAAACTGACGGGCATTGGGTACAGTGGCAGATAAAAAAACTTATCGTACATTGTCGGGCAACAATATTAATATTTCTTCCCAAACAACACCGCGTTCCTTGTCACATATATATAATGAATTTCGTCGAACACTACCCTTCCCACATTGCGCATAATTTCTCTGTCTTTATACAACATATTACGCAAAATCTCAGCCGTCATAATTAAACAGGGTGTTGACGGATTAATTGTAACATCACCCGTTATCAAACCTACCTTTTTAAATTCTGCCTTAAATTCTTCATATTTCTGGTTGGATAACGCTTTAATCGGTATAGATCACTCGCTAATTAGCATTCAATGATCTGACAATAGCATATTCAGCTACTACCGTTTTGCCGGCTGACGTGTGAGCTGATACTAAGACACTCCGTTCGTTGTTAATGCACAAAATGGACTCTTCTTGAAAAGGATCCAAATCGAAAGGATAACTTTTGGCGGGTTCTTCGGCAAAAGGCTGTAATAGGATATACAGCCACTTCATGCGTACACAATTCAGTAAATTTTAAAATACGCACGGTGCAAATATCATCGAATTGTAACTCACTGATTTTAATACGCTTCCCATAATACACTCACGTTTTTTACTCATTTTCGGATTGTCGATTGAAAGCGCGTTTCTAATTTGTTTTAAACTTTTATAAGAACCAAGTGGCCGCTTCCTATTTTCATCTTACCGCCATAACTTTGAGGATATTGATACGCAGAGTTGCTTGAATAAATGCACAAAGTTGATCACATTTCGTTATTTAGCTAAATTTGTAAATAAATATTTAAAAGAAATAAATAAACAATTAAACAAATTTAGAAAATATATACTAATTTTGGTTTTTTTAAGAAAAATTTATAGTTTTCCATTTTTTATCGCAATAAAATTAATTATCTGCGATATCAATTGCAACCATGTATATGGAATTACATGTAAATACATTCTTGCCATGGTTACCGCTTGCAGGCAAAATTACGTAACAGGTGATTCTTGTATTTTGTAAACAATGTACAATGACTCATTTTGAAAAGAAAAAACGAAAATCATGTATGAAAATATTAATAAAATTGAAATGTATTTAAATTGAATTGTTTATTGATTAATTTATTGTATTTAAGAATGAAAAAAAAACAAAACTAATAAATTTATAGAATTATTTGAGCATCTACAATGCTCCGCAAATTGACTAACAATTTGGGTATTACTTGGGCAAAATACTTTCATAATAATACATCCATCTAAGAACTTTTTTAAGCACTAAATTGGGTAATCAATGGACTGCAGCAATTAGTGACTTAAAACTTGTATATAAAATTAATGCGGAAGTAACAAAATAATTTCTATCCCAGAACCAGAAGTAAAACTAAGTGGTTTTATCTTTATATTTTTATTTTATTTTTAATTTTATTTTATGTTTTGGAAAAACTCCCCTAATCCGAGTGTCGTACAATGTATTTGAAACACGTTTTTATTCGGTGTTCCAGAAGATTTAATGGATGATTTTAAATTATTAGAACTAAGTGCCGGTTCTCGTCTTTTGTTTATCGCTCGGTATTGGCTCACTTCTCTGTTTGCATTTTCTATTTAAGGACAGAAAATTTTTGCGAGCTATCAGCGCTCCATTAGTTTTCTTCGGTGTTTTTAAGGTATTAAAAATAATTGATTGTACTGGTTTATCTTTTCGATCTTGCGTTTTGTGCTGAATATTATGCGATTTTGAAGTACTTTGTTCAGATTCATCATTAGGGCACGATAACTGCAACTCTGTCTGTTGATTTGCACTATTTTGGCTTGGAAGCCATTCACCTAATTCAATGTTAGCAAAATCATTTCCCTTTCTTCTATCTGGCTCATCGCTTTCAGTGTTGATTCCTATGCCGTGTTTTAAAGATGTTTTAATAATTTTCTTTCGAGGCAATATATTATTCCTTTTAGAAATAATCTGATTTTTTATATGAATTCTTTTAGCAAACCTTCCAGACGTTTCTTCCCTTCCTTAGATATGGAGATGTCTTTGCCGTTGGCGGTTCGAAAACCTGTATTATCAGTTATTTGCACACTATTGTCGGTGCTATTCTTAAATTTTGTCTGCGAACTTTTAACTTTCCTTGGAAAGACTTTCGACATTCTTTCTCTTCTGATATCGCGATTAGGTTATTATTTGGTGTTTGAAAATCTAGATGAGTAAGCGAACTCTCCTGGTTGTTTATCTTTGCTTTTTTCAATTCTTTCAATTCTTTTTCAATAAAAATTTGTTTTAATGGGAGCACAGGTATATTAACAAAACTTTCATCGGCTTGTACATTTTGTTTTAGGATTTGTTGCGTATCAATAGATGCAAAAACATCATCGTCATCTTTATCCCAGTGATAATTTTTGCCTGTGTCACTTCTACCATGAATAGATGGCACCGAAGCTAAAAATTTATAGATTATACCGTTTCATTTTTCATATATTTTAGAAGTAGTCAAAACTTACTCTGGTTTACTTTAAATGTTTCCTCTTTTCCGATCTCGTCGTGATCACGACGTGAAACTGTTTAACAGAAGAACGTGCAAAGCTAGAATTGTTTTAAAAACAAATCTTTTAATAAAGACTTACCCTCTGATTTTTGGAATTCAAATCAAGTATTTGTTCATCAGTTAAAGTATGTTCGATGGGTACTAAATCTCCTTGAATAGATGATGAAGATGATCTTCTTCTGTCATCGCTATTGTTAACAATGAATTCGAACTTTTCCTCCAATTTCGTTCTCACCTTCTGTTTAAATTTACGACCGTAGCAACGTTTAGGTTTGTCTAAAAGAATAAATAAAGGACTTCGTTCCACTACCGTTGTAAATTTTTGGGATGTAGTAAAGTTCTCCAAATTCCATTTACTTGGTATGAGATACGTTTAGGCAATCATTTCTTACGTTTAACATATGAACAGGTTAATCAGGTGCGTAACTTACACACTGTTGGTATGATTCTCTTAGGTTTTCAATCAAAAGCTGGAATAGCAAAAATTTTGATTTGCAAACCATGCAATTTTATGTATCTGGATGATCGACACATTTTGGGATCAAAAAGGCTTTTCCGTGCATTATGGGAACGTTGTCGGGTACGTGATAAAGTCGCCATTTGTTTGTTTATGAGCAAACGTAGATCTATGCCGCGCTATGTAGCTTTGGTTCCCGTTCCTCGTGAAGATGCAACGGAAGGCTCTTATTATTCGTTGTAGGCGAACGATGATTTCAAATAGTTTACTTACCTTATGTAACTTATGTAAGACATGTAGATTTCAAGGACTGGAATTCCGTGGAAAATCAGGCCAGCGACGAAGGTGCTGCCATTTGCTAGAAACTAGTGCGCAAATTACGCTTGAAATACAATCCTAGCCTCTTGAGTGATCCTGAACTGGATCACTTGCAAATTAAACTCTTAGCTTTGGCATTTGATCAAAACTTTGAATCAGAAGGCTCGCAGTATTTTTCCTGAGTCGCAAGATGCCATTGTTGCGGATTTATCGCCAGAGTTTGAAGAAATATTTGGTGCAGAAGAAAAGAGGTGCTAGTACTTCAGCAGGAGCCAATGCCAAAGTACCTAAAGTAATAATAGAAGATCTGAATAAGAAAGATTACGTTGTACAAATGATAAATAACAACTCATTGGATTCGTGTACTAAGCAACAATTACTGCAAACATTCGAAGAAAATTTCAACAAAAAAATGCCCCAAAAATGAAAAAAAAAGAACTCTTAGATTGTCTTTACGGTTTAAGAGAATGAAATGTAAACGCTAATAAGTTTAATTTAAAAAAAAATAAAAAATGTGCAAAATTCTTGTACACGCCCGAAGACCTAGCTGTTTAATATTAAAATTATTATTATTTTAAAATTATCTTCAAATCATAAAAAAAAACAGAAATTATGGCGGAATTTGACGAGCAATAAAAAAAATACACGCAAGAACTTGTAAACTTACTTAAGCATGAAATATGAAAGAACAGATAATCTACGACTTTTCCTTATTAGTCTTCGGCCCTTGTAAAGACAAGTAAGAGACATGATGTATAATTTTATTATTTTCCCTCGCAGAAGGAACAATTTTGAGATTTTTTTCTAACTTTGTGTAATAAATAATATAAACCTACCCCTTACAGGCGTAATAAAAAGTTGAATCTAGAAGTAAACTTTTGTAACTCATGAATTCTTTGAAAGCTATATCGAAAGTTCCTAATAATTACTATTGAGAATTCTACAGTCGATAATTGCTGACACTTGATATGCTACGTTGTTGTCCCATCGTCGAAAAAAAATAAAATTTATGGTAGGTAGGTAGAACTTTTAAATTTACTTAACTAGTCCAAATTTGGCATCGTTTATATGACAAAATACAAATTTCTGTCAAAAAATATTAGAAATTGCAATTTTTTTCATATAAAGACTATTTTAAATAAGGCGTTGTATGAAAAGTGGTCGTAAAAATAGTTCGATAAAATTCACTTTCAATAGCACTCCTTAGAGTAGATCAACTTTCGTCAAAATATTTAAAAAACAGACAGTAGATAGACAGATAAGCGTAAGTCGATTCAGAAAATGCTGCTGAATCGATCGGTACAATAGCAGATAGATCTATCGTATTTTTTTTTGGGTGCTACACACATTCACACAAACTTAACATATCGTGCACTAAAGGTGACGCGAGATATAATTATTATTTACTTACAGCGAATCTTCGATACTCACGCACTCAAACTATAACTGTAAAATATTTTATAGGCATGTCAGTCGCTTGAATAACACGAATTTTAACACAGATTTTGGTTTTTCACACCAGCTCTACGCATCGAGCTTCAAACATATATCGCCTATATAGACTAGAAGTTACAGTTTTGTTCTCTATGCGGCACGAAAGTTCTAACTCGAAAAAATAGATGCATGAAAAAGCAAACATCGTTAAATTGACTTTGAAACTTATGTTAATCCTTTTAAATATTTCATATAAAAATATTTTATATTTTATATATTTTAATTTTATATTTTATATATATATATACATTATATAAGGGCATACGTATTTCGAGGTGTTGCAAATATAAGGGCATACGTATTTCGGAGTGTTGCAAATGTGTGACGAATATAAAAATTAATGTTAGATACTTTTTATTATTTATTGACATATCTACCTAAACAAAAAGAAAAACGAGCAAAAGCATTATAGTCAGACAATGCCTACCTTTACATGTACTTACATTCGCGAATGATGCAATCCCTTATTTTCCTGATAAAATACCAAAAATCCGATCTAATCCATTTTGAAGTCCTTTGGCTAAAACAGGTCGATGTTCGTAATATTATAGCAGCACATTGATCGAAAATGTATTTATCTAATTTCCGATAGGTTTTTTTGGAATGTACTATAACAGCAACCTGTCGAACATATGTTGCAAACAATGCTCTTAGGTAAACGCTTCCATACCTCTGACAGTAACCAATTCAGTTATATTCTTCACCTGCTCGTGTACGCGGCTATCACAGTAGAATAGGCGGAAATTCGAGAAAGTGGTTTAATAGCGGTTGAAATGCCATAATAGATTGAAATAAAAATCCATGTAATAAACGGACATCATGCCCACAATCAGACAAATTGACGATTTTAAGCTACAGTTTATATCGTCCAAATCATGTGATCGTTTACTAAATATGATTATCCAAATGAAGCAGATTGCGCGATTAAGATCGGGATACATCCGAGCCATACGAGTGAACTCCATTCTAAATCCATTAAGAAAGAGATCTTGTAACCGAAAATAGTGTCTGAGGGTTCCAGTATGTTGTAATATTTGGCTTCTTTCTCTCTCTACCTATCTTTATTTCTCCGCATAGCATCGACTAACGTGCCTTTATTAAGAAAGAGATCTTGTACTCATGTTCCCAATTCCTCCAATAGTTCTCTGGTAGTTTGATAAAATAGCGGAATGTTCTCTTAAAAATATCAAAAATTTAAGTGGAAGTTCGTCCATTTTGTTTCTTAGGGACATTTCTGCGTAAATAAGAAAATAAAACCATTAAATCCATCATTAAATTTTCTTTAATACGAAAAAACTTTTTACATTTAACTTGAGCTTTTTAAAATGTTCTTCTTCTTTCTTCGTCGTATTCTATAACCGTATGCGCCCAGCAAACGGTTTTCTTCTATTTAGAAATAAATAATGATTATCCCTACGTTGGTCATTAAAATATTATAATAAAGTTAAGAATGTCACCTACAAACAATAGTTTTTTGTTTTTAATTTTGGTTTATTAGCAAATTATCAAAAAATATGTATACACTTTCACACTCATGCAATTTAACTTTTAAGCATTTTGGTTTTTTTTTTAATTTCCCATTAAAAGCGTTAAAATTGACATCAAAACTTTTTAAGTTAGTTGGTTACAGTTAGCCTTCTCCAAACTAACTGCTTGATAAAAATTGTTCTTTTTTTTTTCTTTTTTTGTTAATTACACAAAGTTTATCTATCTATTGTTATTGTTGCATGATGGCTGGAGCCTATTGACATTTGCAGCAACAAGTTTGTTAAGATCGTCTGCCGAAACTAAGTCAATAGCCCCCGAATTGATACAATAACACTTACGAGTGGGTTGTGGTCCATCCTCAAATATGAGCATTACATCTAGAGCAGCGTATCAGTGTGCGTATGCGTTCTGGGTGTTTAATTAGTAGTAAAATATTACCTCCTTTTTATCAGTATTTCGCAATTGCATTTTATTGGAAAAAATTTTTACAAGAGAATATTGTTGGCTTTATAAGTTTTTTTTTTGTTTGTTTATCAATACAATTTACAAACAATTTAAAAGATTAACAAGGATTTATTATTACAAATGATGTAAATGATGTTTTATTATCAGTTTCAGTTGTCAATTCGTTCAACAGAGTAAAAAATTTTTTCAAATTGCACAGAATGGAAACGGAGTTGATTGAACAAGAGAGAAAAGTATAACAAAAAGGAGGAAATGAAAGCAAACCTGGACGAAATAGGTAAAAAAGTGCAAAGAACAGCACAAACCCCCCAAAAAAAATATGTAAACAATTAATGTAAGAAAATTACGAAGCAGAAGAAGAGGAATATTAAGTTTGCAGCGATAATTTAATAGATTCATAACAATACATCGGTATAACCACTACCTAAAATCAAAAATAATTGATGATAATCACTTTTGTATGAGTGATATAACTAATAATGTGCAGGAATGCTGAAGTATATGATAGACTACAGAGTATATAAAAAATACTCCAATAGATTTGGTTTATACGAGAATCTATTCGAACGCATTCTATGACAAACTGAACCTTTTTGGGAAAAAAAACAAACTCATTAACAGTCAAATGCATAGCATATTTTGCGATCAATATCCAAGTATCTAATGTAACTTAGAAACTGACACTACAATATCTTGTGACCAAATTTAGCTGATGATTTTCACTTTGAGCTCTCTCTTGTTACGTCAAATTCGACGGCACCTAAATAAGGTGTCAGTTAGAATAAATTTGCATTAGGATTGAGAATGAACCTCCAAGCTCTTTCTTTGGAAGAAAAAACAGCTGTAAAGGTAAACATAAAGAAACCCAAATATACGGTTTAACCTTTGCAATTAAAATTTGTTTACTTTGTTACGCGCAATATGTTTATATGTATTTATATATAAGAAATAAAATATGTTTATATATAAAAAAGAAGAAATTTATTTAAGAAATTAGAGGAGATTCTTTATGTAACTTGTATCGGTTTTAAATATTGATAATAGCGTTTTGGAATCTGATATGCGACAGCCACTTTCATTAGTACGACAAATTTTCAAATATAATGAGGTAGGATAAATTGACGTTTGTATGTTTTGCAATAACAAAACACATACGGAAAAAAATATAAAGCATACAAAATTAAATAAGGAAAAAATTTTACAAAATTTTAATTTGCAAATTTTTATTTAAGTTTTGTTTTTACTGAATGCGCATTTAGTAAACGCCTAGAGAGATAAATAATTCAATTAAATATAAATGTATTTAAATCAATCAAAAACAAGAATGATCTGTTCAATTAGAGTTTTCTTCAGATTCAACATTGAAGAGAATCATATTAATCTTTCGTGTAGCAACTCCAAACAAAATCATTTGATTGGTATTATTCCGTTCTGTATTCTTAGGTGTGGTAATTAATCACTAAGCTCAATTTCACCATTTTGGCTCGTCAATTCGTAACTATTCGCTCTCCACTAAGATCTTTGCACTCCTCTTCTTATAACTAAACATTTTTCTTTTTTACAAATTCATTATGATGAAAAGAAGCGCTTTTAATATGTTTATTTTATTCGTATATAAAAGGAGAATAGGTTTTAAGTTCATAAACGCAAAGCAAAAATGTGCTGAAATTTTTTATTAAAACTTCGAAAGAATTTTATCATTTTAGCATATTTGTCTTGATGCTCATTGGTTATTTTTTGTGCCTTGTTGTCAAAAAGGATGCACATTTTTCTTCTTTTTTCACCAACGAGAAAAATCTGTTTTCAATCCAAAATCAAATCCTCTCTTTTTCCAACGCTAAAAAAATTAGCCTACTTTTTTCTATAAACTTCTCAAAACTACTAAAATTGACTTAATGGGCCATAAAAAGTGTTCACGTCCTTGGTCAATTTAAAATTTCCTTTTTGGATCTAATTAACTTTTATGATGTTTGAGTAATCGTATTTCGTGACAAATAATTTTTCACAAGTCTAAAATATTTTTCGGAGACTGTGTTGAACATCCCAAAAATATTCTACACACCAAAATAGCAAAAGATATTTACAAAATTATCATTAAAGAAACAAATGGATTCTTGGAAAATTCACGATTTGTTTTACACATCGCAGTGTCTTGGAAAGCAAAATTTCATGGCGGGTACTAAAAATTCGGCTTTCGATCTAATTTCGTTATTATTTAGGTTTAGCTTTTTCCAATAAAATATTGCTCATCAATTGAATATTACACGGCGGAATTGCAATTTTTTTCGAAAGTCAAAAGTTTATCAGAATTATATCCTAGATAGCCCGGTAGTCGGGAAGCTGTATTCCGAGCCTCGAGATACTAGTAGAGAGAAAAAAAAAATATCACAACAAATTTTACAAAGGAAATATGTTTGTGGGATGGAGTCTATGAAGAAATAATAAACCGGTTAACGCCTTTATCAACGAAAAACTACAAAATGTACCCAATTTTCTCTTCCTTGATTTCCATCACAACTGGACGGATCAAACAAAAACCAGCACAAGAATTTTAGTATAAAATGTCATCTTTCCACAATTCTGAAAATGTTTTATTGATGCTTTATGGGATATCGGACACTATAGCCATCTGCCGAAATAATAATGGATTTTCTTTTCCCTAACCTATATATATATACCATTTTGTATGCATATGCAATAAGCATTCTCTCCTCTCAGTATGAACTGCGGTTGTGGTTCTTGATTTGAACAAAATAACCTCCTTTTATTAAGACTTTTTACAATCGTTGAATAAAGAAAAAGAAAATTTGAACAAAAGTTCTTGATACTAAATCAATATGTAATATAATTTAATTAATTTTTTTTTCACATTTCAGCAATTAAATCACTAGTCTTGTTAGTTCTTTACAATTACATCAGTTTAGTAAATCTCTACTTGCCTAATTTTTTCTGAAATTCCTTATATTGTTGTCCGTTTACATATCTAAGCCTGAACTCTAAATTTAACTTGTTATTTGCTTTTCAAATGAAAGATAATTAATTATTCATTTATTAAGAACAGGCTAGAAAAGAAACTGAGTATTGACGATATGAGAAATTTTAAACGTTTTTTTCATTTCCTTTGGATGTGTACGGGTGTGTACATATACTTATTTACAAATATATGTATTGTATATTGTATGTTGTTACATATTTATCAGCTCGAGTTCAATAGCTTCGATAATATATATTTGGTAAGTGAAAGCTGTAGGTAATTTTCAGGTCGTTTTTTACGCATTGATTAGATCATAAAAAGAGAGTTAATATTTCGTTTCATATTTTATTTTATTTTTTATATATATATCTACTACTTTTTTTATTTCTTCAGTTTCATATTTTTGTTTATTTTTTTTTTTATGGAAATTACTAGTATTTATCATGTAAGAGAATGTGTACGTAAAACGTTAATGAAGAAAATTTTTTTTTGATTGAAAGAATTAGTTAGAGTTGATAATGTTGTTTAATCCTGTTCTTCTGCTGTCATCGCTGGCGTTATTTCTGTTGTCGCCGCTGCTACTTTTATTGGTGGTAATAATTGTTGTTTATTGTTGAAAATCAAAGGCAAGGTAAGATATATCCGTATTGAGATGTTCGCACACATTGTCGTTATTAGTCTTTCAAGAATTTCAATTAAAGGTGGTTGTTATTCTCCATTCTTTTGTTCATCATCGGACTCAGATTCTGAAAAAGAAATTTTTAATTTTATTTCAGTGCTCTCCCCCGATGATGTCTAAATCCTTTGGAAAGATATTACTACTAAAATTAAGCCTTTTTGTATTAGAAATTTTGATTTCATTAAAATTCACAAAAGAAAAAAAATTCTAGACAACGTGTATAAGTGAATATTGGCCAATTTACATAAATTATAGGATAAATTGGACACCCATATTATACTTAGTTCCTTTAGCACAAAAAATTTTTGGTAAATTTATTGTATATACAAATCAATAAATTTACTTCACCAAGTGCAAGCAGTAAAAATATTTTTTTAAGGAGAAGATAATGTAAATCGTATGACAAACATTCTCAATTGCAGTTTTTAAGAAAGCTGAAGCATATCTGAAGGGAAATATGTTAGCGTAGCTTCATCCAAACGACCGCTAAAAGTAAGAAATGAGGCCAAAAGCGACTCGAGTCAGAGCGAGTATTTCTGGCAAAAGATTCAAAGTTTCGAACAGTTTTTGGAGTCGATTACAAATTCAACTACATAATTAAACAGTTTCTCACTTTTTTCTTTGTTATTTCGATTCGTGTAGGGTAAAAAACGTGTGATGCTGGTCTTTGACAGATGCAGCAGCGAATGCACTTTTAAGCCAAAAATCATCAAGGAAAGATGAAGTATATTTTAACATGGAAGGGCTGAAAATCGCTTCAATTTTTCAATATTTCCCTAAAATAATTTTTTTCTTGACACTGAAATATACGGTTAACAACCTCCCCAAATATCATCGTTCTATCAGCTTTCCTTCTATTCAAAAAATTGGCTAAAATACGCTATTTTCTATTTGGTATTCCTTAAAATGATACACGCCCATAAGACTTTCTGAACGCTAGTATAGTTTGTTTTTTGAGAAAAATTATATGAACTTTAGAGTTAAATGTTTTCATAAATTTTACTAATATTATGTTACACAAAGTTTGGAATTCTCACTCGTTATGGTGCAGTAGGTATATTCTTGTCAGATTAAGGAGATTCGCGACGGAACTTGTAGAATTTTAAGGTTTGCTTTGGATAATATAGAAGAAGCATTGACGCTATATGGAGTGATCAAAGTTGCAAACGCGAACGTTACCCCTGTTAGCAATGTGTCATTTCTAAACAGCACGATTTGCAAATCATTTTCCAATTAATTTCAAAAGTTTGTTTTTCTTAATTCTAAATTTTTTTTGTCACAGATTTCATTGACCTAATAGTCTACGATAATAAAGTGTTATTAGGCAAGCAGAGAATCTTTGTTAAATAACTGATTTTGCAATTTTGGTACAATAAAAGTGTAAGAATAGTAACAAATTTATTCTCAAAAATTGCAGATTGTTTCCTTTTTGTAAGCCAATGCGGAAGGAAAGTTAACTGCCCGGTTAAAAATATGATAAGTGCATGTGACAAGGATACTAAACACTGCTGTTATATTGATCTAATTTGGCAACGGTGGTTATACGACATTTTTATCTATTTATATAAAAAATTCATATCTAGGAAAAAGGTGCTTTTGTAAGGAAAAAAAAAATTAATGAAAGAGTGCATTGTCCTATATTAACCTCACTTACCTTCTTCAGCAGATTGTAACCATTCAACAAATTTTTTCATTTGTTCGAGGAAATGCATTTTCCCTTTGCTTGAATGGCTATCCTTGTACCAACGTAAAATAATCTCTTCTGATAAAACTTCAGCTAAAAAATTAAATGTATGTAAAAACAATTTTTCTTTTCTAATTATTTCGAAGAAACATACTTTTGTAGAACAGTAAAATGATTTTTTGAAAAGCTTTCATAAAATTCATGTTTTCATAACAGAAATCTTGGACTTTCTGAATCAAAGCTAATTCCGCGCGATCGGTGCTGGTAAAGGCCTGCATTAAAGGACAATAGCCTTTTAAGTGACGCACTGCTTGCTCAGTGACAAGTTCCTCTTTCTTATTCCATTCACCCAAAGACATTACGGTAGACCAGATCTGAAAATTTACATGTAAGCAATTAAAAATTATTTTCGGCTTGTAACGAAGCTCGTCTAAACGCAGAAATTTTAGAATTTCCAACTTCAATAAATTGTGGACGCACCAAAACCGCGAGTTTTAAGACATTTCTGATAACCATTCAAATCATATTACCGATTGATAATTAATTTAGATGAGATATTCCCAAAATTGTTTAGATAAGCTTTAGAGTTTTACTGTACTTCGCTCGGTTGGCACATTTAGAATATTAGTGGATAAGTTACGATTATTAGAAAACCTATGACGCAGAATTAAGTCAAGTATGTATGTTTAACTTAACTTAGTCTTTTACACACAAAATGGCGTACCTAAATTTCGCGGTAGAGGTTTAAAAAATATTTCCCATCTTTTTTTATTTTTCATTAACTTACAATTACAATAATTTCGTGTTCAGGAATGTTTGCTTTTTGGGCAAATTCTTTAATGTCAGCTGTTATTTCCGAGTGTGGTTTCTCATCGTTTATATCATCAATTAATGTTTGTTGCAACTCCCGTTTAGCCTCTTGGCTGGCTTGAGCTTTATGCAACTTGATAATTTCTGTTAAATCTTTTTCAAGAAAAACTTGTTTGAAATTCTCCTCAGTACGTTTATTAGGTGGGAAAAAATCCATAAGTCTGTTCCGAAAAGATTAAATGTAAAAAAGAAGAAAAAATTAAAATTTAAAGCACTCAACTTATAAATTAATTTAATAAATAAGTTATGTAGTATTCAATTGCGAGAGAGAGGAAACCTTTCTCACTGCTGAACGTAAAATTTGATTCCGTTTTGTATTGCCATTTTCAAATAGCTCGGTACCCGTTATAAATGCAGAATTTTCTTGATATTGTTTTTGGTCGAATTGAGGATATCGTTCCACTGGTTTGTCTTTTGTGCTATTACTTTCCCATTCTATAATTGCTAAGAGTGGGATATGCTTGCGTAGAATTTGAGATTGTCTAACTCGCATCGCTTTAAATTTAAAATTTTGAACTTAAAGCATGTCATTAGTAATGGCGTTAGATAGTGCTTCGCGTTTGAGTTAACACGATTCGCTTCTACTATTGATTTGAATAGTCCGCTTTAGTTTTAAAGTGAGTCTTTGTTTCTTCAGAAAAATCACTAGTATACCAGGAATCAATGTGCAGAATCATGCGATAGTTTATTAAACCTTTTATTTCTCCCACCTTTTTTTTTAATTTAACATATATATTATTGAAATCGTAATAATATAATATCGTACATTTTGACTGTAAAGCTGAAACCGCTTGATTATCATATATACGGCTCCGCAAAGGCTAAACGGATGTGAGTGTGAATATTCTCCGGGCGTTGCTGCATTAAATCGAATTATGATTGATAATTTTTTTAAGACTTTGAGTTCATTTTCAGTATGTTGTAGTTTAGGCTAGGACGGATGGCTGTGTTTTATGGAAAACAAGAAATGTCGCAATAATTTGGTAAGTATTTTCGATTCAATCTTCTGGCATTCAAAGCCCAAATTTGTTAAAATAAATGTTATAGCGTCTGTTTTTGGAGACAAAGTGAAGGCTGATTAATCCAATTTCCCTACTTTTACCCGCTGAACTTATTTACAAACATAAGAGAGCCGAAGTTAAGCTTTTTATTCAAACTTCGTCCATTTTTTTCGTCAACGAAACTAACTTTGAATATCTCAATTATAAATATACATTCTGTGTTTCGTCATTTTACAACTCTGTTGAATACATACATAACGGCAGTTAATCGATGAACATATATTTGAATATATAAATTTAATTTTTAGCTTAATGTAAGAATTCAAATGAGAACACAAAAGTTCATTTAAAAAGATCTTTGCAAATTCAATTAAATTTCTATTAAATTTATTTTGGAGCAAAATTAATTAAAGAAATTATTAACTGAATAATAAAAAATTCAAACATAATCTCTTCCTGAAGCTCTCCTTCAATTTGATTATAGAATAAAATTGTAAACTTACTTGCTTTCCAATCCACCTTTTTTAAGTGCTTGTATTAGGGATTGCATACCCTTTTCTTGTTTAAAGGTAACGAATAGTTCTACAAGAAAATCGAGAGCAATGCCGTCTTTAATTAAATGCTCGTTGTTGAGTACTAGTAGAACGTTAGGTGGCACTGATCCATTACCTTGAAATATAAAATATTTATTACTGAATATTTTAGAAAAGAAGTGCTTATGATCATAACGAAGAAATTTGTAGTTGATTTCGAGCCATTTGCATTTGGCGAATAATGCAAAAGTCAGTACAATCTAACATATTTTCTATACCACGTTAATATTAATTTGTTATAAGTTTTCCTTAACAGTAGGAATAATAGCAAATAAATTTGGTTAAAGTGGAGAAAAAAAGGGTACATTTTGCGTTTGACTAAGTTTCATGAAACATTCTGTGGTAATTATATAACTTTCAAGTGGTGATGTAACAAAAATTGTAACTTTTCAAAGCTCCGGACAAAGAGCAAACAAACCGATCGGTAATAATATCTTTGAACTTTGTTCCATTTATTGTTAGATATCTATATCTTATTAGCAATAAAATACTTTTTGCACGACTTGTTTACAATAACGAAACTTGTTTCGTGAAGGTCGAAAACTTCTCAAAGCTTTCACGAATTGCAATATTTAGCAAGTCTAACAAAATTTAAGGCTCAGAAATGGTATGTTATTCCAGTCATACGAACTTCTCATGTAAAAACCAAAACAAACAAAAGTATTAAAATCATAAAGGACAGGATCATTTTGTTCTTATTCGGTATGTATCGAATAATACCCTTATAGCGGTTTATAATGGAATGCTATTATTGTATCGAGTTAGCGATAAAACGCATTAAAAAAAGACAAAAATGGGCTGTTCCCACCAGTATTTTTTTTTTATATCAAATGCCTGGATTATTATGGGTAATAATTCATTTCACTTACATAACAATAGCGCTGTCATACGCGCCAACTTGATACGTTCGCTTGGAGTAAAGCCCTTAATGAAAACTAATACTTTCTTCATTTCTTCTTCGAACATCTTCTCCAAGTACTTAAATCGACGCATGAGATTGACGAAAACCTATGAATAGAAAAACGTTTAGCAACGTCGACAGTTTTACGAAATTAAAAAATAAGTCCACACTTCTTAGCCTAGACACTAGAATATATACGCAATTGACAACAATTATAGTTTTTGAAATATTTTTAACATAGGATTTCGATAGAAATTCCAAAAATATTATTACATAGACTAATAAACAAGCACTGAATCTATTAAAAAAAAGGAAGTTATTGGAAGATGAAGTCACTTTATGAAGGTGACATCGTAATTGCTATTGACTTTTTTCTTTTGTTAGATTGTAGCAACATTTGAAATCTTTATTAGCTGAAGAAATTCTTAAATAAAGACAAGTAAATCTGTTGCTTCTTTCGTCTGGCATACTTGGAACACCACCTATTTGTAACTTAATCAAGTAAACGGTTCTAATTCATATGCTTCAGATATTAAAAGGGAAAAGAAATTTGATTAAATTTACCTGCTCATGGTTGCGCATTGCTTCCATATCTTCTGGTGCTTCGAATATGCAATAATTTGTGCGCGGTTTCTCGCCATCCTGAGATATAGAACCTCCAGGAACTAAAAGCAGTAAAAAAATATTATTATAAAACAGTTATTGTCAATTACATTGAATTATTTACCTAGGAGACCACCAGCAATCAATATATCAAATAGTACCTCGCCGTAACGGCGATAATCAAGTTTATTACCAGCGTTGACTAAAAATTTTGCGATTTGATCCAAGTCACCTCCAGTTTTTTCGAGACCAGCAATGACCGCATCACGGAATCCCGTTGGGTCATATTTTTCTCTTTCATCTCTTTTTCTGGTCTTGATACGCTGACCTGATAGTACTGGTCTTTCAGCTTTTTGACTCATACAATAAATTGCTAAATTAAGTTTGAGAGAATGATAAATATACGAGATAAAAATCTAATAAATATTACTTTAAGAGTTAGATAAGAGACGAAAGACGTGTTAGACGATTTATTGACCAAATGAATCTGTAAGAATTAAAATTTTGGCACCCAATAATGTTCTTGAATTTATTCTGGCATTTTCATATTACTTAGATACCCATTGGCATTTGTTAAGGTATCAAGGCAAGTAAAAATGACATCGAATAAATTTTCATATTGCAGAGAAAAGCCCTCCTCTCTTCGCCCTAAAGATTCGGTCCAGTGGTTTTCCAAGGTCCTTTTCTAAGAATCACCGAGCGATGTGTTAGAAATATACAAACGCAAGCCCTTCGAGCATTGTAACTAAAGCACCTACCACAAATTTTTTCTAGGCGTTAGCTGAATTTTACCGCATGTATGCGATTTTATTTATATTGAGCACAATATTTCTCGCACATTATCATGAATTAATCACGTACTACTTTAAAAATTACAAATACAATAAGACTAAATATATTTTTCCCAGTTTTCCACTACATTTTTTTTGCTAAAATTTCATACAACCGCGTTATTATTTCCCTATTGCCAGATATGAAAAACGTTGTAAAATTTTATAACCACGTATTTATTGCCACGTTTAATAAAATAAAGCACGCAATAAAATTTGCTGATCTAGCGCATTTTTGAAGAGAGCATACATATTTCCGAGACATATTTTTGAAATCTTTATCATATTTTCACTCGTTACTTTCATACAGCCGTATATATTGGAATTTAGGTCACTATCGCAGTCTCAGTAAGATGTGGAGTACGAGACGTCTTTGAGAAAAGTTATAATAAGACCGTAGTATTTGCACACGTTAATTTGATGCCTATTGCGAGAGTGAGTTTGCAGTTTGAGAGGTGAAAGATTTATCGTTTCAAACGAACATTGCGAAGTAGTCGAAGCGGCCAAATCCGCAGACGAAAAGAATTCACATTGATTGCGTAAGAAAGTTTTAAATACTCTGTCCCAGTATAAACCTTGAAACAAACATTCATGTGGAAACAATATACACATTAGTAATAGTCAACGTTTTATTACAGCAGCAGTCTGCGCCCTATAATAATAAATATTTCTCCCATTAATTATACCAAACATGTGAAGTATCATTAAAAATTAAGCGTGAAATTTACGGCCATGTAGAGTATATTTAAGAATATATTTAAAGAACTCGGCAAAGTTGAAATTTATGAAATTAGTTTCCGAATAAGTTTTAAAAAATACTTCCCATATTTTTAATTGTCTAGTTATCAAGCACATACTATATATTTTTACAAGTTTATTTTATTATTAAAAAGGAACCTATGTTTACTTTTACGGTCTTAATCTTAAAGAATTTTATCGGCAAACTTTTCACGCACTTTATAAAATAAAGACAATTTAATTTAGCATAAAATATACATATCACCTTACCATACCAGTTTTTTGAAGGTATTTTAAACTTTCTTTTTTTATAATCTGCGCTAATTCAACAGTTGATTGTGAAAAGAAGACTGCGCAACTAATTGTTTTCGTATGACATTCTTCTTATTAACAAAGGGTTATTTATAATGGAAATTAAATTTAGTCTTGATAAAAATTAAACTTTTTTTTTAAAAATTTCTTCTTTTCCGGAATAAAATACGTCAGAATTCCAATTAAAAATAAAATAGAACGTACAGTAAACATGTGGTATTAGCAAAGCCAACTAATACTTAACACAGGAAATATGATCCAACGCCATTTTAAAGCTTACAGAGTTGTATATGAAAAAAAACCAAATAAACGCAATAGAGTCCACATGTCCAAAAAAATGAACTAATAAAATGAATTTTCTGCGCTGTAACCTAAAATTCTCTAGAAATTAAGCTACAATAAAAATCTGTTTGTTTCCCAAACTTCATACCGACATAATTAATTTCATAATCTGAAACCTGCAATATTTTTGTAACAATGGCGTCTTCTTTCTACGTAAGCGGTAGCCATTTTCTTTTCCATCACCCGTACTTTTCACCTTCCCTATTGCAATTTATCTACGATAATTTCCTTAAAATTTTTTAAAAGTTATTTAAATTTCCATCGCTATACTTACGATTAAAACAAAAAAAAATTTACACGGCCGAGAAAAATTTGTATTAAAACGAGAAAAATTTGTATAACTTGTTTCTTCCTCAAAGAATAACACACGTATGACACGAGCTAAATTGTTATAATAATAGTGTTACCAAGATTTGAGTTTAGAATAAAGTAAGTGTAAGTGGCCAAGTAAATAGAGTTTCCTCATCAGAAATTAAACTCTATTAAAATTAGGGGCTTAACACAATGAGGCTGCCATTTTCAATGTAACACATGTTCATTTGCAATGTAGACTACACGATTTTTTTAAAAATTGCTCTAGACAACTATCGGCCCTAATTTTATAGAATTAAATCATTTTTTAAACAGTTAAATATATGGAATACACACAAACAACATACGCTTTCGGAAAAATTAAATTGTATATAAAAAGAAGACTTAAGTTAGAAATAAACAGTTTTTATTCTTTTACCTTTTAGTCATTTTAGTTATTTTTAGTTATTTTAATTTATTCGTGAATTTTTTCAAAAATTTTCTTTTGCACATTGTAGCTAAACGTGCGTGCAAAATTTCAGCACGACCAGTTCCAGGAGTTAAGAAAAATAAGTTTAAAAGACACTGACTAAGCTAAACAAAGCTAGAAACTTTAAGAATTGATTGTAAGATAGCATTTTCGAACCCACCCCTTATGTTGAAGAAATTTTTACAGCAACATTTGAACAAAAATATGCGCATTATCATGAAAAATTTCCAGAAACACTAAAAATGAATCTGCAACCTTCCCATTTGTTATATGAACACGTTCATAAACATTCAAACCGGCCATCTTTTTCAGTCAAATACCGCCTTTTCTCACACTCGTGAAAGTACTACTTTATTTTACTATATTGCACTATAAAAATTAATAGATCTAAATTCATCAATATATTGTGATAATGAAATGACAAATACAATGGTATCTCCCAAGTAGTTTTTAAAATTTTCTCTTTATAGCTTCTTAGTTAGTATCAACTTTAAAAGTTTCATGTTTATACATATTTCGCAAAACTGGTTTATTAACAAGTTCTTTTATATGATATGCAACTATAAAATCCAAATGATTGAAACTTGAGTCAGGTATACGATAAGGTATAGCAGATGATGGTAAATTAGCTACTAATTTATCTACGTCTTTCGGAGCACACAAGCCATCTTTATTACCATAGTATAAGTACATTGGAGCAGAAAGCTTCGTTAGATTGTAATCGGGTGGTTCAGCTTGCCCATAAAGAGCCATGTTTTTCTTCTCGCCCCAATCGAATTGTCGAAATTTATGTGACACGTATAATTGTATAAAGTGTGTTACTTGATTACTTGAACCGCCAGCCGGATGAGTCTCAATTAAAACTTGGAGCGAAGTTGTATTTGTATTCTGATATCCTTCCCCTATAAAAAGAAAATACAGATTTTTGCATACAAATCCCAAAGCACCATCCACACTGCAAGCAGTGTCTGTTAAGCGATTGAACATATCATTTTGTGGCAATAGTTCTGTATCTTCAAATATTTTATTATATATGCCACCAGGTTTGCCCACTAAAGGAGCCAGCATGTTTAACACGAATGACGTGCCGTGTTCGAAGTAAGCACATGGAGCCAATAAATGAGATGATTTAATCTTCTTATTATATTCTGGACGTTCGCACATGAGTACAAAGTACACCGTTGTACCCTGCGAATGGCCAACGTAATGAATTTTAGGCTGATTCGTCACGTTGCTAATATAATCAATCATGCCGGCAATATCGTTTATTGCAATTTCATGCCAATCGAAATGCCAAAATCTATGACTGTTTAGAGAAACTTTCGTATTATTACGTGAATAAATGTTCCCCCGGGCATTACCTAGCCAAATGTCATAACCGGCATCAGCCAAGAGGTACGCCAAGGAATTATTGGGGCCACTACTCAGCCAACAATCTGAATTACTAAATAAACCATGCTGTAGTAAGACGGCTGGACGGCTGGCGTTCTGATTTTGTAATTGAGTAGAGTAAGGTATACGAAAAAGATTTAAAACATAGCCATCAGGTGTCTCCAGTAAATGTGACTCTGCTGGATAACCATGAGAGCGTATGCGTTGTTCCTAAGAAAGTTTGTTTTCAAAAATTTAACTGAATTTTTTTTTATTTGTTTAGATATTTACTGTCGTAACAAATTCTTTTAGGTGGCACGTCCGATCAGCAGGTATGACTGCCGTTAAAAACGATGCACTCATCAAAATTTTAAATATTTCCATTTTCTCTTGGGTAATTGGTTTTTTTTCAGTTAAATATTGTCTATTTCTAACTATGGGTCAGATTACTGATTAGCTTTATATACCATAGATTACGTACTCACATTATTTGACGTACAATCTATTGTTTATAGTTAAATTATATTGGCGATAAGGATTTTATATCAATTAGATAAGTACATTCAATGAGCCTATTAATAATAATCGGTAAACATATGCGTTGGAATCGAATAGATCCAGATATTAATAATTTTAAAGTATTGAATAGATTGGACAACTGAATCTGGAGGATAAGGACATTATAATAATTAAAAACAAATAGGTTGTTTATAGTTGGGCAGGGCCGGTCATTAAATGCTTCATGCCACATCGCCTAAAATAATTATTTTCGTGGCAGCATTTCGAAAATTTCATTATCTTTTCATGTGCAAATATATTTTTTATATAGGTGAAGACCAAAACCTGACGTATATATAACAAAGTCAATTTTTTTATCAAAGATTTTACCAGTTTTCACTTGTTTTGTTATAAACTACTAAAGATTAGTTTACTTTGTTTGAAAACTCCTAAATGAGACGATGTCCAAAAACTGGTCCTCTTTACTCGAAATTTGACTAATAAACTCTTACCTTAGAGATTATTCAAACAGATAACTGAAACTTGCTACTATCCTGGATCTCTTGGATTAAGCGTACTTGGAAAATCATTAAAGCTATTCATTTTCACATATTCCATATTGCTTCAATGGACCATAAAACTCCACAAAGTAGTATTCGTTTGGCCCCCTGACCATATGAAAAGCGTATGCAATAAATTTCGTTTAGCTATAATGATATGAAGTAACATATAAGATATAGCAGTACTCTTAAATATTGACGCCATAGGTGGTAGTATATTTACATTTAAAAAATTGAATCAAGAAACAAAAAAAAATTTTTTTTACAGAGTAATGGTGTAATGTGTTTAACACATCTAAGAATCTGTACATATTTTTTATTAAATGATTTAGTGTTTGTGCACGTTTTGCAATTTTTGACTTAATTTTTTAAAATTACACTTTCATTATTTACATTAATAACCTAAATAAAATTATGCTAACGCAGGCGTCAGCTACAGAAACGGTTACAATATTTTTAGTGTATAAAAACCGTAGTTTTAAAGAATAAAAGAAACATTTTTACTCTGAGATTTGAATTTGCTTCAACAACCTGCTCAATGTACAGCGAACTCGGGAAGATTTGCGAATCCTTTATTAAATCAGATCTTCTAAAGAAGAACATAACAAGGCGATCCTGACATCGTAACTTTGCGACATAACACTAACATTTATCATTAGATCACATTCTGGCGGTGCTTTTTTTGATGATTCCTTTGGTGGATTCAAAATTCTAAAATATGATTTATACAACATTTTGATTTATTTCTCATAACTACTGCAAGTAAAAACTGTCAAAAATATAATTTCTTTCGTGAAATTACTTATGTTTAAATTTGCTTTTTCTACATAAATTTCATGTTGTAAAATGTAAAAGTTCCCATCTATTCTGACATAAATGAACCACAAGACACACAAATGTAGCACAAGATATGGACCATCATTGTTTCCTTGCCCAGTAGGTGTTTTGTTAAAACGATGCATTTTCATGTGCTTAAGTGCTTTGCCTTCAAGCCTTTTGTTGAATTATCCTCATGTGCTTGGCACAAAAACATGTGTACACATTAGTGCACAAAAAAAGAACTTGAATCTTTAGGTTCTTTGTATACTCACATACAAATTTAAATAAGCCGTAAGGCAACGTAGACAAATTTAAAACGCACCATCTCTCACATAATCTCTAACGCACTTATTCATAGTACTTGTAACACATGATATCAGAAATAAACAAAAATTTGTAACTGAATAAAAATGTAATTTAAATTTGTTACTTTCAATATGATAACCCTGTTTGCCTGAAAAAAGACGTTGGCTGCTGTTCATGGAACTCCCAAGAAAACTCTTAAATAAGCTTACATAAAATTGAGTCTTACTGCGACATGGCAGTAATATTTAAATACGAAAATATAGCCCCACCTTAAGGTCAATGAAATGTTTACTTCACAGATAATTAGAAAACTTTTTAAAAGTTGTTTATTTGTTGGATATATATATGCGACATAATAAACGAGGTGTGTTAAAAAAAAGATGATTTGATATAACCTTAAGGTCTTTCAGCGATGCGGTCTTTATCTACTTTTCAGTTTTTTCAGTTTTGGGAAGAGTAAAAAGTCGTTAGGTAGTTGAGACATAATTAAGAAGTCTTTTTTGGCCAAAAAATCACGATCTAGTAATGATGAAATTTAGCAATTTTGGAAGAAACTTCGCCGCCACACGTTTCATCCTCAAAACATCCGAAAAAATTGGATGGCATGAGCCAACTTATTTGTGGACATTCTTAGTAATTTTTCTAACAGTGGTTCGTCGATTCTCCAAGCAATTTTCTTCCTAACATTTTCAGAATGTGTTAAAGATTTGATAAAATAAAATCATTTTTCAAACATGTATTTTATTCTTAATATACAGAAAAAATACAATAGATAAATGCATGTAAATGCTTTTCCAATTTAATAACAATTTTATTCATGATATTTAATTTTTAATCTAACACAGGTCTGATCTTGCATGTATAGATAGAAAATGCTGACATACCTGTCTTCTTTCATTTTTTTTTACTTTATAGGAAAAACCGCCGCGCAAATGATTCAAATACGTAATATGATTTGAAAAGTTTTTTCAAATTTCTTTACTATTAGAGATCAGAAGAAGGCAAATATTACTCGAGGACATTTTAGCTGCCATGCCACACATATATACCTAATATACAGTTTGTAAGGTAAAAAACTCTGCGCAACAGATTCCTTTTACAATTTATAGATAAATAATTGTTGTTAATAGTAAAAAGTTTACAACTATTTTTTATACTAGAGATAACATAGTTGATGGAGTATTTTACTTATTATAGTGATTCGTATGGTTCGTATAACAACTCGCATATTCTTTGATACTCTTCAGATAAACAACCTTCAATTGCCTTAAGGCTAAGAAATCAATACAGCAACAAATGTAGCTAAACATGGTATTAAGCCTTATACTATAAAGAAAATATCGTATTCGAATAATTTTAGTCAAGTTTTTATTGTAAACTTACTTTTATTACACGATACTGAGTGGCCATATAATAGCAACATTACAATGACCCCGAAGAATCTGCTATATATTTTCAGCTAATTCATATAATTGCAATTTTCGTTTATTTTCGGTCGCGTGTTTTTTTCTCGTATGTGCTGAGTGTTGAAATAAGTCTATTTCGATGGAACTTTTTTTTCATGTAACTGTTTTTTTATGACAAACCTGACGGCACCATACGTGAAGACAATATATGAATAATAATGATTTGATCATTAATTTTCTTTCCCAGACTTTCAATCACACTAAGTACTCGACGGTTACACCTGACCGATGTCTAGTAATTGTTTTGAAATAGGGTTTATTCGGTGATATAGAATGCATAACACTATAAAATGCTCTAGAACGCATACCATTATAAGATTCTCTAGAATGCATAACATTATAAAATGCTCTAGAACGCATAGGGCTATAAGATGCTCTAGAACGTATAGTGTTATAAAATCAATTCATTTAAGCATATATTGGTAGACTAGAATTTTTGATAAGCGAAAGAACGCTTCGGAACAAGGCTGTGGGCGATTGAGGAAGAGTGTAAGTCTTTCCTTCACCATAGAGTTTGTAATTTTCATAAGAACAGAATAAGAGAGATAGGTCTATAGTTAATAAGTTCATTAGGATCTTCACCAGCTTTCAATATTGGAATGATAAGACGCCATTCATTCGAAACGCATAACACTATAAAATGCTCTAGAACGCATAACACTATAAAATGCTCTAGAACGCATAACACTATAAAATGCTCTAGAACGCATACGATTATAAAATGCTCTAGAACGCATAGTGCTATAAGATGCTCTTCAGGATGTTTGTCCGTCTAAAATAAATAGATCGGTTTGTATGTTTCAGGTATAAGTCGTAATTTAATATACGAACAAGTTTTGACTCAGGGATGCATTCTATTAAAAATTGATTGGATCAGACCATTTTTAGGTTACTCTCCATATAACGCCTGATTTTGCACTTCTTCATGTCTTTCAACAAAAATTGCTGAGTAATAATATATCTGTATATTAAACTAATGAAAAAATATTTGAACCGGATAGATTAATTTTTTTAAACCCTGCTCCCACATAACATTTCCTATGGGGAGTAAGCCTTTATACAGCAAAAGAAATATAACTTTTAATATTTTATAATGAAAATTAAGTTATAATAATAATTCGACATAAAAGTCCATTCTAGAAAATTTGGACCTAATACTTCCTTTTTGTAAGCTTTAGTCCTACTATATATAGCATTCTAATAAAAGGTAAGCCTTTGCATGACATCAAAGTTCAATTTTTAAGACTTTACATTAAAAATAGTTGAAATAAAAATTTACTAAATATATATATAAAGGTCTATATGAAAAGTATGTATTTACAAGAGAATCAGATATAATTTTGGTTATTTAATCACGGAAATAAATAAAGAATTGAGTTAGCACTGTGCGCTGTAGGGTATTCAATATTCGGCGTTGCCGATATGTTAAACAAACACTCAGATTTAAATTAACTTAAGATTAAGTATGCTTTGAAAAGAAGAAGAATTAATTGGAAATCATGGTAGATCGTTAATTTTTGTTTTTACGATGTGATGATTATTACATTTTATCTATTTTATTTTATAATCATTTAAATAGTATATTACATTTTTAATAAATTTATTTTACACTGAGCAAGATTCCATTCATTGATTTCATCAAATCTTTTCACTTTAAATGACTGAAATTGCTTTAAACGTAAATGCACTATAAGAGATTCCGAATCATTTGAATCTGTTCTATCCGTTTTTAATAAAATCTTTCGAAAATTAAAAACTTCAAAAAACCTTAAATTTTTCATATACTCTCTTAGTTTAATTACCTTTAACAAATTCAAATTATCTTCAAACAAGCTTGTCAAAATAAACTCACTTAAAAAATCGAAAATAAAAACAAAATTTCAAAATATTTTTATAAATAACATATAATCAATCTTCAGCCAAAGCTTCAAGTCTTCTCATAATATTTATAATATTTGGATTAACATATTTTAATTATTTCAAGTAAAGCGATAAAATTGAATATTTTCTAATAACTAAACTGCCACAGGTGCCCTGGTCATGTTTATTTATTTTAAAGAAGAAAAAAAAAGTACAAAATTACAATAATAAATATATTTATTTTTTTATCTTTTAAAGGATGATAACTTCGTTACAAAACGCAACAAACCTTCTTTGTCAATTGTGAATTCGTTGGATGTTCTAAGACAGCGTTTGTTGTTAGAAATTGCTCGTAGGCAAATGAAAGAAAACACAACACAGGTAAATGAAACAGAACCGCAACTGTGATTTTTCTTATATTTGCTTTTATCTATTTATTTATTAGTCCATTCGACATATCGATGTTAGATCGTAGCATTATTTTAGCTCGTTCAAATATGTGCAGCGATTTTCTCTTACTGAGGGCGAATGTTACGACATCGATGTTATCGAAGAGCTCATCACAATTTTTAAATTGTTTCTACGTGTCGATGAGCTTATTTAACATTCACCTCTGCAAAAATCTAGAAACCTTAACCGCCTTAAGAATTTTTGCTGAGTCGTCTTTCGCAAGTTTTTAGATTTATTTTTTATTTAAAATATAAGTAACGACGCTGTCAGGAGTGCGTGTAACTGATCAACAATATGCTTATATATAAAAGATAATTTATTCCACTGAGAGATAAAAATTGAAATCAACAGTAGCGTATATTTTTTCCGTTACTACCACAAATGAGCACAATTGAAACATATGTAATAATTTAAAAAAAAGAAAGTACATTTTCGTTATTCTTGTCAAACATATAAAAAAAAAATAATAAAAAGTTCCTTAATTAAATTATTAAGGAAATGAAAGGAGCAAAAATAATGCGAACATTGTCTAAGAGAATTATCTCGAAATTAAAAATTATAATAACAACAAATAAAAGTAAACATAAGAATAAGTAAAAATAAATTTAAATAAAGAAAACAATTTAAAATAAAATTACACTAGCTTGATCGCAAGTTCTTGTACTTTCGGATGAGCATAGTCAATTGACCGCCGTTTTCAATTTTTATTTGTGGCTGAAAATAAATAAAAAATTAAAATTAGAAAAATAAATTTAATGTATAACGAGTATAAAATATTATGCTTGTTGCATATATTTTTTAAAAGTTTTTGAAAAATTTTGGATGAATCGTTATTAAACAAAGATAATTACAAATTTTTAGTAGTAAAAGACCACACATGAAATTTGATTATATAACGTCCACCTTCTAAAACAAGTACAGCAAAGACGGCGGTACTTTTAATTTCTTTTTAACGTGATTCTCATTTGAAGGATAAAATCAATAGATTCATTTGAATTGATTGATTGATAATAAAAAAAGATTTTCTATAAATTTTTATCCCTGACCTCAGTTTGATAAGTTTTTGATTGCATGTTGTTGTTATATTTTGTAATTTATTATTTTTTTTTATAAAAATTAAAGGTTAAACTAATTTTAATATCACCCCAACAAAATTATACAAAATATATAAAATAAATTTATCTATAAATATTTATATGAAAATGTAATAAAATAAAATCTTAGCTTAGACCAAATTTATAATGTAATTGTTACAGCTCATGCATTTATTATAATTTTATCAAATTAAAAACAATTAACGAACAGTAGAAATAAATAATGAAGAAAGTATAGTCTTAACTATATTATTATTATAATTATAATTTATTTAGAACAATGAATTAAATTCTTAGATTAAACGATTATTATTGTTATGATTATGTTTAGACCAATGAAATGAATTCCTGGACGATACAAAGAAGAGGATAGGCATACCACCGCTCTGATAAAATTAAATATTTTATTGAGACATTGTGTTCCCAGGTATTTTCAAAATATCACTACGATTACGTGCTGCTAATATTAGTTTGGGGAAAAAGAAATCCATTATTTTTTCGGTAGACGGCTACACTGGTAGATTTCTCGTGAAGTATCGATCAAACAATTTCAGATTTATGCTCTTTGGAAAGGTGACATTTCGCAGTAAAAAAAATTCTTTTGTTGTTTTTTGTTTGGTACATTTAGTTGTGAGTTACAGCGTGTTAAAAATGGAAGTGAACAAAGAGAAAATTCGGTACATTTTACAGTTTTTCTTTGACAAAGGCGAAAATGCAAGCCAGGCGGCTATAATTGTGAATGGTGTTTATGGTTCCGATACTGTAACAGCCAATTATGTGCAATTTTGGTTTCGTAGATTCCGTTCAGGAATTTTTGATGTTAAAGATGCACCTCGCACAGGTAGGCCGGTCGTCGAAAATGTCGATAAAATCGGAGAAATGATCGAAGTTGACCGGCATGTTAGCAGTCGTAACATCGCCCAGGAGCGAAAAATCGACCATAAAACAGTTTTAAACCATTTACACAAAGCTGGATTCAAAAAGAAGCTCGATGTTTGGGTGCCACACCAAGTAACAGAAAAAAACCTGATGGATCGAATTTCCATCTGCGAAGCCTTGGCCAAACGGAATGAGATAGACCCACTTCTTAAACGGATGGTGACTGGAGATGAGAAATGGATCACATACGATAACCCTGTGCGAAAACGATCGTGGTCAAAGAGCGGTGAAGCACCTCAAACGGTGGTCAAACCAGGACTAACGGCCAGGAAGGTTTTGCTATGCATTTAATGGGACTGGAAGGGGATTATTTATTATGAGTTGCTTCCATATGGCCAAACGCTAAATTCTGATCTCTACTGTCAACAACTGGACCGTTTGAAGATAGCGACTGACCAGAAACGGTCAGAATTGGTCAACAGGAGAGGTGTCGTGTTCCACCAGGACAACGCTAGGCCACACACATCTACAGTGACTCGCCAAAAACTTCGGGAGCTTGGTTGGGAAGTTTTAATGCATCCGCCATACAGTCCGGACTTGGCACCAAGCGATTATCATCTTTTTCTTGCATTGCAAAATTTCTTTAATGATAAAAAATTGGAATCTAGGGAGGATTGTGAAAATCGACTACTAGAGTTTTTTCCAAATAGAGACCAGGACTTCTATGAGAGAGGCATTTTGAAGTTACCTTTAAAATGGCAACAAATCGTACAACAAAACGGTGCATATTTGACCCAAATCGGACAATCCGAAGCATTTTAAATAAAGTCCTGAAGTTCATATAAAAATAATGGATTTCTTTTTCCCCAAACTAATATAAGTCTTCCAACTGCGAAAAGGATTTCGCACTCTCAAAGTATATACTTAATGGTGAGATTTTATCCACAATTGCAAATTGGAGGATCAGATTTCTTTAAAACTGAAATACCTAGAAGAGGCATAAAAAGAAAAAAATACGAAAACATTAACGATGTAAGAACTGATGGATAAGCGTAAAAAACTTTATCACAGTATGTACAAAATTAAGATATTTGCTAAAGACGAAATTGTGAAGAATGGCAACGTAAACGAGCAAGATCCCATATTACAATTTATAGAGAAATAATAGTAGGCGATGACAATAGTTTTCAATTATTGCCTTTATTAACAAAAATTGGTTTTCTATACAAAGGCGCATTGTTCGTATAAGTGCTTGTTTGAGAACCGGTAACTTCAGCTCATGAATTAATACAGCGTTATGAAGTAGGATTTCGTCGGGTTCTAATGATTCTAGAGAAAAAGTTTTGTCTTCTTCTGCCGCCTCGCTGACATCGTTATCGGCATTATTGTCGTTATTTGCAGATTCTATAGCTTGCTTATGCGCATCTATCCATGCAAATTCAGCGTTTTTGATTGTTTGGAACTGCAACTGTGTCACTAAGCTTTCAGTAAGACCTACTTGATAGATACGAGTTTTAGTGGTAACATCCATGATCTGAATGTAAGGTTTTACTGCTATGAAAGCCATTGCTATTGGGAATAGAGTCCCTCCCCTTTATAAGGAGTGAAAATTCTCGATCCTATGTTTTGCTGACAATGTTTGGCCACCAACTGTGTGGCATCTTCGCTACCGTCGACCACAATAGCATTCTTGGTCTTGGTCTTTTTTTGGTATTATTTTCAACATTGATTCGCCATCGGAGTGACTCTCGAAATCTATTCATTGCATTTGACAATTTATTTCTATGGTTTTGCGTTGATTAGTAGGCTTCTCCAATTTCTGCAAAGGAAAAATATAAACAGAAAAATGAGACGATTATTTGAATTTCATGCGGTTCACTTCCCGTTTCGTTTTGCATCTCAGAAATGTTCGAATCTTTAATTGCGGGCATTAAACTCAAAACTTCAACATAATCTAGTTCAGAGTCGACACGTTTGACAGCATTTCCAAAATATGTAGTTTCGAGCCTGTGAAGCAATGATTAGCTTACAATATTGTATACTGAGTCAATCAGGGTGCTTTACTGGTTAAAAATTTATAATATCTTGAGTCAAAGGCAAAATATTTCCAGAAGAAGTGAAAAGTCGATGCCAAATTTTTTGGAGAAAGAAGAATTAAATTAAATTCAACGGCAAAGAAAATTCCTATGAAAGTAGAGCTTTTTAGGTAGTTCTGCTCCAATTATTTATGGAACTGTTTCATTGAAAGGATTTGTGACCATCGATGAAAAATATCTTTAATTGTCTTATGAACTACATTTTCTGTTAAGTCCTCCAACCCCTCTTTCTCCGTCCCAAAAAAGGATAAATTTTAAAAGCAGATTATTAAAACTTGTCTTACCATCTTTAGTTTTATTTTTCACCCCTTTCATCTATTCCTTCTTAAAATTTTCTTTGTTATGCTCTTCTAAAGTAGCTTCATAAGCCTATTCGCCATCATCTAAATTAATTACCTCACCATAGTTATCACACTTTATTTTCTCTTCATGGAAGGGGAAGATAATGTTATGGCGTTTATTGGACTTAAACTACCAGTATGCTGGCGCCCTTCAGATCTTATTACTATGTTACATCCAATATCATGATCTGAAACTGAACTGCTCTCCTTTCCAGCCTATTGCTTAACCATAAGACGATTCAGTTTTTCCCCTTGAGTACGTAAATATTCTTCTAAATCAGCTCCCTCTAAATTATTGGATGAGCCCCTTTCACGCTTTAACGTTCAATCGTCTCCACAAAAGGACATATGGACAGGCATAATAGCTTGACATTTTTACTTTGCAATTTTCACCACCTATGTCTATCTGAAGCTGTTAATGTATATACTGTACTGCTATATTATAGAATGCTGAATAAGACGGTGATATTTTTTATGTGGAATACATTCAAATGGGATCTTACACGAATTATATGCTAAACAGATATTAGGAAAATAAGAAGAATTCATTGTTTTAGACCAACTTTCCGAAAACGTTCCATCTCAACAAAACAAACTAAATTATTTCATCAAGTACATTAGAAAATGTTCTTTTTTTTTTGTTAGTGCATTAATTTACAATCTACGTAAAGGATAATAAGTAAACGTTATGGACGCACAGGTGTTAAATATAACAGAGGTTATTGTTCCGCAAAGAGAACAATATAAAATATAGATATAATATGTGAATAAATTGAAATGAGCGTTATATAAAATTAAGAAGATACATCAAATAATTAATGAAGATATATAAATTAACTACTAAATGGGACATTCAATATGGCGTCTTTTTAATTTTCTTATCTCATTCATCATAAAGATATATTGCCAAAATATTTGTATGGTTACTCAATCTGTTAAGTAATTAGAAGAAAGATGGTGAAATTGATTTTTAACAAAGGGAATATCCAGGTCATCATGAATTGTTTTGTTACGGACGAACCGGAGCATGAGTAATAAGATGAAGAGCCTTAAAAAAAGGCAGAGATCGAATCGAATTGCCGCTATTCCCATTAACAATTTTAGAAAATATAGGAGACATACTACTGCAATGTTCTGGCAAGTAAACAAAAATAGTGAGGATATATATATATAGTTCTTATATATATATAGTTCTTTTTCCTTACAATCGGTCAATTTTACGACCTCTTAAAGCACTAGTTCTGCACCACCTGCTCAAATTGAGTTCCCCATTGTTGGAAGGGTTCCTATAGGTCTGCGTGGGGAGTTGTCTGAATGCCCAGAGCAAACACTCCAATTTCACTGATCGATTATCGATTTTCTTTAAAAACACTTTAAGTTTTTTCTTTGTTTTTTAATTGATGAATTGTTTACCTTCTTAGGTGATTTAATTCACATTCCCACATGCAAACATTGAGTCAGTTCCACTAGATATCGAATGTCCTACCGCTTCGAATTTAACTTCATTTAATGATGCGTTTAATATTATACGATTGTTCGCCAATATCTCCCACATTATCAAATTAAGACGTTGAAGGAGAAGGCATTATTTATATAAGCCTGCGTGATAGCCACAACAATATGTCTTATGGGATAAATATGATCCTCCCTTCTTGATAGCGTCTTTGGCATTCCATGAATTTTGAGTCCATTCCCAAACGTTGCCTGCTATGTTGTAAATTTCGTAAACATTTTGTAGATACGTATTTACCTGGTAGGTTGTAGGTGTTAATATCGGAAAAAGCACCTTGCCAGAAAATTTTAAAATTAAAAATTTACGATCAACATATATATTATTTTTTATTTAATAAACGAACCTATCAGTGCTGTTCTTTAGGCATTAAATTATTGACTCGAGGAAGGAGTTTTCGTTTTTCACTTCCGCGACAAGCCACTTCCGTTTTCTTTTCAGTTGGCAACGTTTGCTAACCCACTGGTAATAGGCCACCGGATCATTTCATGATATGTCTACAGCAGGATGCTACTCTAAGCCAGCTAAGTTTATCTATTTTGTACAATAGGTTTACTTACTTGACGTAGAGGGGAAATCATTTTATATTTTATAAATATTTCATGACCTTCAACACTTTCTCGGCGTTCTTTCTTTCTTTCAAAGTAAGCTCGCTAAATGCCTGAGACAACATTTTAAGTAAGTTGGAGCACTTTTATTCACACAAAATTTAATTTTTTCTCAATAGCAAAGCACAACAAAACAGGTCTAACTTTTATATCTGTCAAATATAAACCAAATATTCAACATATAGTGGGAACATGCGAAACGAAATTTGAAGAGTAACTTTTTTAAAAAAGTATGTATGTATGTATGTATATGTATACATTGCTGTCTGAAGTTTTGAATTTCAAGCTAAGGGGTCTTTCTGCTTTTATGCTGAAAACTCTTATGCGTAACATTTTCTCCAATTTTCCTGGTGATAAACTCACAGGTCATTACTTTCGAGACATTTTGAAGATGGATTGGACCGGGTCAGCTGCGCTCACTTATCATATGAAACGATATTTTTAAAAGATCATTAAATTGAAAAAGCTTACGATTTGTAATATTTGTTGATAAAAATCGGTGAAGAGCAGTTAAAATACTAAACTATACTACTAAACTATAGTTTATAGCAGTAAACTAAATGGATGTGGAAAATTTTATTGAAATGCGGCTATTTTTTAGATCCCTATCCTGCTTATAAAAATTAAACCCTAGTATAGTAACAAATTTTTGAAAACTGATACAATGGCTATTTGAGTCGACACTGAAACCGTTTCATTTTTCGGGTCGATTTCCATTAAAAAGCAGATTTTTATCAGGCAATACAATCTAATTTCTAATATTTTATGACGCAAACAGTTAAAGAATTTATTCGGCACGAAAACTAATTTCACGCTTTACATTGGTAAAATCTTTTACCAAGAGCGCGTAGCGAAGTTTTTTCGACCAATCGTTAGAAAAAAGTCAGCATTAGTTTATTAATATAGAAAAATAAGTATTTAAGACTTAGCCTGAGATAAATCTCTCGCGATATAAAAAATTTTTATTTTCTCAACAAAAATTTTTCGATTTTTTTTGTTATGTTATTTTTTATTTTTTATATTCTTCCTTTGTTTCTCAGAATCGTTTAAAGACAATTTTTTCTAAAATATTTGAAAAAAAAAGATTATTGTAATTATATAAATTGTAAATTTATTTTCCTGTGTTACGTTACATGTAGGAAACACAAACGTAGTAATAATCCGCTAGTTTATCCCGTGAGAATTTTTGAGTCTGTGTATGGATATATATTTTGGACATATAATTACTATTTAATAATTATCTTGATAATTAAATTTTCCTCTAAATATTCGTTGACATTCCATTTGCAAGAGTTTGTATTTTAAAAGAAGATTTTATTCGTACCCACCATTGAAAAAGCAAAAAATTTAATATTAATTATTTATTGCCTTTTAACTTATCATCAAACTAATTATTTTTACTCAGAATAAAATTGAGTCTCGGTTATTCATTTATTCGTGTCCATTCGATGTTAGAATTGTCTGTTTGCATATCCGGTAAAATATGATTTCAAAATGTTGTCAAAGTTGTTAGAAACATAATGTGTTCCTCTCTGTTTGCCTGGGTCAGGCCGTCCCAGGTGTCCCGTGCGTCATTTCCCCCCCTGATTGCTCTAACTACACGGATTAGCACGGACGAAGAAAAACAACCTGCGACCGAACACGTCGCTGTCTAGACCCAGAGAGAGCAAGCGGAAACGGTAGCGTTCCCCACTTGCTCTTTTTTCTCGTCAGCTAGGTGGCGTTGCCACCTAACTGATTTTCCCCCAGGGTCGCATTCCAACCCTTCGCTGTGGGTTACTGCAGTACTGCAATTAGGGAGGGAAAACGTGTGGATCAAAACGATGGCACGACTTTGGCCCTTACACTTACCGACTCGATACCATGACGCCATACCTAGAAATCTCCTAACCTCCTTTACACTCGTCGGAGTTGGAATCTGGTTTATCGCGGCCGTCTTTTTCAGGTCTGTGTGCACCCCACGGTCACTGATAGTATGGCCTAAGTATCGAATCCTATCCTTGATGAATTCGCACTTCTCGGCATTGATACGCAGCTTCGTCTGACGGAATCTTCGGAACACTTCCTTCAAGTTCACAAGATGCTCCTCAAGGGTTCTTCCAATGACTATGATGTCGTCTAAATACGCAAAAGCATGCGCTTCCATCTCGGGACCAATCACGGAATCTAAAGTACGTTGGAAAGTTGCTGGTACTGAGTGCAAACCAAATGGCATAACTTTCCATTAAAACAGGCCCCTTCTGGGCACGGCAAAAGCAGTATATTCTTTGCTTTTCTCCTCAAGCGGTATCTGCCAATGTCCATCACGTAAATCTAGGCTGCTTATGTAGCGAGCCTCACGGAGGCGATCCAATATCGCCTGTATTTTCGGCAGCGGATATACATCCGGGGTGGAGCTCTGGTTTAAATGGTCTCCACGTTCCATTTCTTTTCTTGGCTAAGGTGATCGGTGACCAGTAAGAACTCTTCAATGGTTCAATGTGGCCTTGCGCCAACAATTTGTTCACTTCGGTATCAATCACGGCTTGCATAGCCGGATTTCAAGTCGCGTATCTCATCTTGAATGGACGATCGTCGTTCAGTGCAATCTTGTGTTGGGCTATATTCGTTGGCCTTGCACGTCAGCAAATTTTTGTAGCTCAAGTTATATGAAGCTTTCTACAAATTCCCTTTCGTTATCCCCTCGTTCTTCATTGGTTCGTTCGTTCTACTCCGTTGAAGTTTCAGCATCCAACTGCTCGATGATGTCTTCTTCGCTCCTCGCAGAGGTGACCTCCGTCTTTCCCTGGATGACCAGTTATTTATTTATATATTTATTTGATTTAATTAGTATGCTACAGAAAACTTAATGCATAACTTACGAAAAAAAAAAACTTAATAAAAAGAAAAAAAGTAAGAAACAAAATCTTATGAAATAGGTTCTTAACAGCAGGACTTTAATAATAAGTAGAATATACTAAAAATATA
>KK351445.1:18590-37184 GCA_000671755.1 Glossina brevipalpis
AAAAAAAAAAAAAAAGAAAGAAAATTTTACAATTAATACTTGTTTTTGTATTTTTAATTGTATTATTATTTTACCTGCCCTGGCCACCTTCACAGGTGCCTTCTTTTGCAACAGCAAAACCATCTGGATTCATTGAAGGTAGAATATGTATACGCATATTATCTAAAAGCCAATGCACATATTGATCTGTTTCATAGCTTGTTACCAAATATTGTATTAAATGAAGTAACAATTCACGACCGACCGGTTCATTACCATGAATGTTACCAACATATTTAACATCCGGTTTACCCAACATATGCTCATAGGGTGATGAAGAGACTACCATAACCCATAAATCTCTACCTTGTATAGATTTGCCAATAGAATACAAGGCTGTTAGATTTGGATAACGAGCACTAGTGGCTCTGTGTTTAAAGAAAACAAAAAAAATATAAATAAAATAAAAAAAAGTAAAAATCATATAAAATATTTATTTATTTAAGTTTTTAATTTTTAATTTTTTTTAATTTTTTTAATTTTTTTTTTTTTTTTTTTTTTTTTTTTTTAAATAATAAATCATATACCTTAAGAATTTGGTTAATTCTTCATGAGTATGATAAACAAAATCTAAATTATTTTCATTCGGTATATAAGCTCTGGGTTCTGGCAGTGATGGCTCCGGTTCTAAATTATTACTTAGCGATGTTGTAGTTTGAGCAACTATTACTATAATGTTAGAGAAGAAGATGCTTAAAAGGAGTAGCGCTACGATTGTGTTAAGCCATTTCGCCATTATGATTTTTATCCAATATTAAGATAACAAGGAAATGTGAACTGCGGAAGAAAATATAAAAAATTTTATTTATGTTAACTATTTACTACAAAACATGGAATTCAATGCAATAAAACACGACTTCCTTAAAAAAAAAAAAAAAAAAAAAAAAAATAAATGGTAGTAAAAAACCCAAATAGTTTCGTGTAAACGCAAGTCAAGGACCTCTTTTAAAATTACATTTTTCCTCTTAATACATTACAAATTTACCCAAGCTAGTCAGTCGAGAGTACATTGACATTATGAATTAATGTTAAATAAAGCAGTTTCCAGCACGTGCTAAACGCCTAAGACGTACAAATAATTAGTACACACTTACATATGTACGACTGTACGATTAGTCAACTCATTATATATTTTATATTAATCGCGTTGTAAAATGTTTTAATCGCATAAACAAGAGTTATGTACCAATAGATGTAATAATTTAAAATTTTCTTATAATTAATGTAACGTGTTTGTGTATATGGGTGTGTGTGTGTGTGTGTGTGTGTGTGTTGCTTAGTTGAAACTCAATAAATCCATCATAATAAACGACAGAAATCGCAAAGACAGAGATGTAAAGATTAAGAGAACCAAACTATTGAACGTAGACGATGCAAAAAAAAAAAAACACCAAAAACAACTTACGGAGGCAAATATACGCGCTCATATGTACGTGATCGATCTGTTTCAGTCAAAAAGCAAATGAGAGAATATTATATGCATGTGTGTTAGAGAGCAAGTATACGAATTTAAAATTTTTCATCTTATTGTTTAGTGTTTGAATAGTTATGCTTTACACTTCATGAAGTCTCTGTATGCACAATTAAGGTTTGTTTTCTTGCGTCATAACTTCTAGTTCGTATAATCGATATTAATAGCATAATGTCATTTTATTCTTCCTGTGTCAATATGTTTCTTTCACAGAGAGTGGACCGAAATATCACGGCAGGTTCTCTTATAAGTCCAAGACATCGTTCTAAATATATTTAATTCATTTTATTCGATAAATTCAAAGTTTTTTCCAGCAGCAACTGGTGCTGGTGAGAAATTGTAGGCAAAGCCAGACTCTGCGTTATTAGTATACAAGATCCATGAAGGACTGATAGTAGGCTTACGCAAGAAATATGACTTAAATACATAATCTCATTCTGTTTCGTGCTGTTAAAACCCTTCACATTCACATTTACCGCTATTTGTTCACCGTTCACTTGCAATTGTAACTGTTCTCGATAATCTAGCAAACTATATGAGTTGTTCCCAGTTTGTCATGATTTCATGATTTGAAATCGAGGTACGGACAGTAGACCCTTTTAGCGAATTCTTTTATATTTTTGTAGCACTACTTTATTGGATCAAAAGTTCCACAAACTTGTTAGAATATGTGTGCATTGTTTTTACACAGCTGAGACGTGACATTTTGATATAAAATTGGATTTAATTTCGAGATAGTAAAGGAAGACTTTACTTATGCCCACATTACCAAGCGCAAAAAGCAGTTTAGAAGAATGGCAGTCACCTACAGGTTGCTCAAATGGCAAATGGATTTTAATTAAAAATGGAATTTTATAAAGACTGCTTCTGTTACAGGATGGAAGAAACATTCTAAAAAAAGCCAATACAGAATGGCGATCAAAGACAAATTTACGTTGTCTTTTAAATACATTAAAAATTGAGGAGTTTTATATTTTATTTAATATGCGGACACTGTACGGCCGACAAAAAAGTTCGTGTCGTTTTTTAATATTACAATTCAAATACATTTTTTTTATATTTTACAGGAAATATTAGGGTGGAATTGAATAAAAAAACTGAGTCAAATTATTTTCACAGGTTTTTTTTTTTTGCTTTGTAAAGTATCAAAAGAGTTCCGGAGAGAGCGAAACAAATCGTAGACGAATGAGTCAAAGTGCAATTGTGACAAAATACAATTCAGTAAGATTTTTTGGGATTCGTCTTTGTCTAATCATCCGCTTTAATTATGTTACTTGTTGACATGGCTAAGGCTATGGAATCGATCGTCTATTCAGATTGAAGACGCTTATGATGCATGATTCCCCGAACTTTCCCACTGTTTGTTCAGCTTTATTCATTTTAAACCACAATATTTTTTTGGACATTTATGTCGTACGAGAACCATGTTGCATCGTTGATTATAAAATTTCTTCAATAATGCATCGATCTTGTTTCATTTAAGCAGTCGTAGTCGTAAATGGAAATTAGGTTCATTAAATTTTTCCTGATTAATTCATCTGATACGCAAGCACTTAGTTTCTTTTTGTGTTGAACTTTATAGAGATGGTTTAATACTCTGTATTTTCGGTCAATGTTTAGCTCCGTAGTGAAGGGTTTCATCGACTTTATCAACGATTGATTTTTTAAGTATAAAGAGCGATACGTTTCTTACTAAAAGAAAGTTTCTAAAGCCTAAACAAGCTAATTATTTGTGTGCTAATGGTTTTGATCAAATCTTTTCACCGTAAACATCACGACTTGTTTCACAAGCGAATTTTTTCAAAATTTTTACTCATTTTCAAAACGTTGTTTCTTAGACTGGATTAACATGTGTGACTATAGATTACCTATTCCTAGAAATGTTATGAACTTTTTCCTCGCCCTATTATTTTCAAAACGGGGAAAGAATCTCACTAGGAATAGATTTTTTTTTTTTTTGTCAGGAAAATTTCTTAAGTGCATAATAAGTAAAAGATGCATGACGAAAAGATGCATCCCTTACAGCTATGGCGAATGTTCTTTTTTGCAAAATTGTGTATCATTTTAATGATTTGACCCTTTGAAACCTTACTGCCTTCTGATTTAGTTTGAATAAATTATGTTCTGAGGAAGTGCTGGATCTCCTTCCCTTACGTTGTCCTAATTATAAATGTCAAGGATTAATGTATGACTTAAAGGCAAGAAGAATATTAAGGGGTCAATCATCCGATGCTTAGCGACAGTTATATTTCGGATTGTAGGAGGAAAGCTTCAGAAGCTGTGATTCTATTTAGAAGACTCTTCCCAATAGATTGAATGCTATTTAATTCGTATTACCACCACTGTTTATAAATCGTTACCAATGATTGCTTGAGGGGTTGTAGTTGAACTGAGTCTAACATGTCTTTCCACGTGCACAATAATTCTTAAAATTAGTTGGAAGTTTACGTAACCGTAGCTGAAGTGCAATTAACAAGTCAGTATAAGTGGATTCAAAACCCATTGCATGAGAGGAGTTAACAAAAAGAAAAATACCTACAAAGGTACATATGACCTAAGTTATCCGATGCCTTCAATTAGGAAAAATTATGAATCACAAGAAGTTGCATAAACTTCGCTTCTATTTATTGTACTAATAAATGATATCGAAATGATTAAATGAATCGTATCAATCTGTTATCTGATATTTACACTGACCAAAAAGAAGAAGAAATTTCTTAAGAATTTTACTAATATTCTCATGCTTAATATAATAACTGATATCTAATGCAAAAACTTAAATTAATTCGAAACTCTAGTGGTTAATATTTATAGTCGCGACGCATCATACGATGTTTCTTTAATTCTAATTTGCGAAATGTGTGCAAGAATTTTCAATAGATTCTATTGCAAAAATTTGATATTTTTGTAAATTTTGTAATAACTAACTGACATTTAATTTAAGTTTTTTAATCCTACATGATTGACAGGGGAACTAATACCCATTACGCTTTAAATTTTGTGAATTAATAGTTTCGGTAGAAAACTTGTATTTGCCCTGATAAGATTAAATTGTGTAAGAAATTGTAATAAATTTTTTTTAAAAGTTTGCTAATCGAATATATATATATATATATATATATATATATACCATCGGAATGAACTGCGCATAAGGGAATTTCTTCTCAGGTATATATAAATAGGGAAACGCTGTTAGGCATAAGAGTTATTCAACTAATGCTTTACAATATGACTCGAATTTTAAAAGTAATTGTTTTGTTGGCGACGGTCATTGTTTGTGCGAATGCCGTGCCTAGTGGTCGTATTGTGGGCGGAGTTGATGCCGAGGAAGGGCAATTTAAACATCAAATTTCTTTACAACATTCTAACGGTGCTCACACCTGCGGCGGTTCCATACTTAATGAACGTTACGTTTTAACGGCCGCTCATTGTGTTATGGTCGGCGATGAAGTGTAAGATCCATTAAATTGTTTTTTTTTTTTTTTTTTTTTTCTAACTAAATCTAAATCGATTATAACTTGCATATTATATAAACTTTTAGTCGTCCACCTTCATCTTTACAAATACGTGCCGGTAGTGTCGATTATTCCGAAGGCGGTAAACTATTGGAAATTAAACGTATATTGGTTAATGAAAATTACGGGAATTTTGTACACGATTTGGCTTTACTTGAACTTAAAGAACCATTAGAATTTTGTGATAAAATTCAACCCATAGAATTAGCTACAAAAGAAGTGCCTTCTGGTGGAGATATTATTGTATCTGGATGGGGTCGTTTATATAATAATGGTCCCATACCCAATCAATTGCAATGGACTACTTTAAAGGCTATGAGCACGGATGAGTGTAGACCATACTTATGGGAATTAGATGTTGAAGCCTTGATTTGTTTAGCTCATGGATCTGATCATGGGGTATGCAACGGTGACTCAGGTGGACCCGCTACTTATAAAGATAAATTGGTAGGTGTTGCCAGTTTCGTTATGGATGGCTGTGGTTCGAAAAATCCCGATGGTTATGCTAAGGTTTCTAGCCATTACGAATGGATTATGGAAAATATGAAAAACTAAAGAATAAAAAAAAAAACAAAAAAAACTACTAGTCCTGCATGTAAAATATTTTTTTCAATTTCTCTTCAATTTGGTTTGAACACAAAAAAATAAGTGCATTACGATTAAGGGAAAACAAATTGTTTTATTATCACATTAGGATTATTGCATAAGCGGCAATAGGGGCAACAAATCAAACAATTTGAAGGTCATTTAAACAATATGAAACTTATACTTAATTGGATCTAAATTATTAAGTTTTATTAAAATAACGCAAATATCATGCGTCTAGATAATGAAAATCTCATCTATCTAATCTACTTCAGATACCTTCTCGTATTCATATTCGTACGCATGCGCATATACGGTATCAGTGTATTGTATGTTTACTTCAAAAAAGAAATTTATTTCATTATGGGAATACTAACCCAGTTTTTGTCTCAAATTTTTGTTCCTTTTATAAAATCTATTTTGACAAAAGTACCGGGAAGATATTAATTCGAATAGCTGTGTAAAATAGTTTTCGCATGAAATTTTGTGAGGGAACCTATCGCTCAATACGATTAAAACTATCATTTTTATTAGATCAATATTTCGTACCGGTAATGTGATTAATTAAATTTGTGCAGATGTATTCTTAAGACTGAAGACTGATTGATATAAATTTATATTTCATTATATTAATGAATTATATCAATTATTTGTGAATTGATTTAAGCATGTCTGTCTGTCTGCCTCTCTGTCTGTCTGTTTATTTGCTCTCTTTGTCGATCCGATGTCTATACATGTATTCAATTTACTGCTATAATTGATTCAGAATAGCTCTTTATTATATAAATTTATTGTACTTTGTAGTTTGGACTTCATACGTCTATTTGTTCGATTCATTCTCATCTAAGAGTTCTCACGAAAAGTAAGCTCTTCTTTAAAAAAAAATGATGTATAAAATTATTAATATATTTTATGGCGAAGATAAATGAGAAATTCGACTAGATCTAGTGCCGTGTTCGACTATAATGCGTTAACCTACACGACTTATTTTATTAGATTTATGCTTAAAATAAAATCTTATAGGAATATAAAAATTATATAGGAAAATTTGGCAGAAAATCTACGACATACCGGTCGAAAACATAAACATACGAACAATACAAAGCATTTAAAGAAATCGCAAAAAAAAAAAAAAAAAAAACGTTTTAAGTCAATTGAAAGCATAAGAGAAAAGTCGCTTATCGAGTATATTTCAATCAGCCAGAAATGATATATGGGAATCTAATAGAAGCGCCGGCATATTTTGAATCTACTTTCGAGGCTATAAAATACATGTCGATGAATAAATTGTTACTATTATTACTTTACATAATTGCGAATACTTTTTGTGGAGATCAGTCTTGATCTTGAATTCTTGAATCGGTTCTAAACATCAATTTTACAATGAAATCAATTTGATGCCAGACAAACAAGTTTCACGGGAAATACACAAAATAAGAAAGTGCTATGTCCGATTTGTTTATTTCATACGGCAGTCCCTGGCACAGAGGAAATTTTTATTAATAAAACTAACGCACACACATAAAAGTCTTAGAAAAAATCTATAGAAGGTATTCATATGTGTGTGTTGTGAAAATTCTTGATATGATTGCGTATGTCGTTAAGGGAACAATATCGAGAAATAAAATCGATCTCTAAAAATTAAAGTTTTTTTTTTTGATTCAATGTCAACGTTTAGAGGTCAATCGTTTTGGGTCCTTAATGATTAAACCTTAACTCTTCTAGCTTTCTTAACTTATATTTTACAAAAAATTTGTTTCTTATCAAAACTTCATTTCTTTATTAGCGCAGTCGTACAAATCTAAGTTAACTGACTTCAAATTGGATTAGATTCTCAACTAATTAAGTGTTAAGTACTCAAAGAACCAATAGTTCGTTACTGTAACGTGAACCTGTTTATTATAATATGTACAACTACGCTTTCAAAAATCAATGGTTCTAAATAAAAAAAAAAAAAAAAAAAAAAAAAAAAAAAAAAAAAAAAAAAAAAAAAAAAAAAAAAACTTAGCGATAAGATAAGAATCGCAGCAATGTTTTGGCATATCTGTCAATTGTAAAACAAATCAAAGTTATAATTGAATTATTGCGCAAATTTTAGGTTTAAGCAAAAGTCTATTACTTCCTCTTAAGTAATCATAAAATCCATTTAAGATTTAAAAATTATGCTGCCAGCACATTTCATGCCCCTTTATTTTATTTTATTATTATATTACTTAGTGAATCATCAACTTTTGCTGAGAATTTTACACGGAAAGAAAGGATGAGATAAGAAGAGAACAGAAGAGAAGAAAGCGAAGGAAAGAGAAGAAAAGAGAAGGTAAGGGAATATAGGGGAACAGAAGATAAGATAAGATCAGATAAGAGAGGGCAATAGAAAAGGACAGAACAGAAGAGAAGAGAAGAGAAAAAAAGAGAAAAGAAGAGAAGAGAAGAGGAAAGAAAATTACAGTAGCGACAGTAGCGGTTACAGCTATGATTTTCTAATGACATCTACTTTTATATATTTAGGCAGAATGTATTTGCGTACTCCTCTTGACAACCTATGTGACACTGAGGTACAAGTATATTAAAGAATTTATTGGAATAGATCATGCGCCACTATTTCACTTCATACGCTCTTAGGGTCAAATGCAAACGAGATTTCATATCAAATTCATGATATTATAATCTGCTTGTAAAGCATAATGTAAGCCATGTTTACTCCTTTAAGAAAACAATTTTTTGTAACAAGAACAAGCTTAAAGCTTTTTAAATTATTTTAAAATTGCTCGACTTATATAAAATCTTTCGTTTTTTTTCGTTTTGCTATTCTTGAAATTGTTTGTATTATATATTGTTCGTAAATTTTTTTCGATTACTTAATTGGAAATAATTTAATTTAAATCTGAATTTTCTCGAATCCAATCCGCAGTATATGCCACACTAACAAAAACATTTGGATCCTTAGTACCACATCCGTTGATAACGTAACTTGCAACGCCTACCAATTCATTGTTATAAACGGCTGGTCCACCAGAATCTCCCCGACAGATACTATTCAGAATAAATGGATCAGGTAAAAGGCACAATGACGATTCCGAAATGTTTGAATATAATTGATTACATTCTCGATTAGTTAAACTTGATAAAGTGGTATATTGTAGAATTTCCGATCTTGTACTATCATCGCCTAAACTGCCCCAACCAGCTGTAACGATATTTGCAGACATTGGCGGATCAGATTCAGCAAGATTGATAGAATTTATATGTTGAGTGAAATTTAAGGGTTGTTTCAATCTGACTAAACCGATATCAAAAGAAAGATTATTAAAACCAGGATGTTGCATAGTTTCCTCAATTGAAATAACAACACCTCCCTCTTCTAGGTATATTGAGCCGGCACGTATAGAAAAAACTGAACTAGAAATTAAAAGAAAAATTAATTTATTATCAAAATTAGGTCGAAAGACGAGACGAATTTTAACAATACTCTCTCCCTCTCTCTCTCTCTCTCTCTCTACGACTTACTCAATACTCTCTCCATCGACTCGATGCATGAAACAATGGGCGGCTGTTAGTATGTAATTAGGTGATATTATGGAACCACCGCACACATGACTATCCTTATATTTCAATGATACAATATATGGAAATTGTCCTGGTTGAGCAGATCTACCGCCTACTATACGACTATTTAAAAACCCGTGATGATATGCATCTACTTGTGAAAGTAGGAAAATGAATATAATTATAATTAAAGATTTCATTTCAATAATTGCATCTAATTTAGTAAGTGACTGATTATTCTTCAGGAAAAGCCGTCTTATTTATATTTGAAGAAAAGTTCGTTATCAATATGATATCACAATAACATCGACATCACATCAAATGCAAATGAAAAAGATTATATTATATTGAGCTTATGTGAAGCCTTATAATGAGAGAGAGTTGGATTTTTATTATTTCTTTTAGTGAACATATTGGTATTGGTCAACTGGTGGCCATTATGACATTTTGGCAAGACCATCCCGGAACGTCTTTCACACTGCCTCAAGATGGGTTCTTATGAATTGGTGATCCTCATTAATCTCATTCTATAATCTCCTTGATCGAAAGGGGTCTTCATACGGTTTTACTTCGGAGAATGTTTTGCAGAAAGTTGGCCCATTACTTCTGTCCTTGCGCAATCTTCAGTATAAGTGCTACTAGATTAGCTGATGTAATTTCAATATCCAGAGATCTGATAAGTATATTTCTCGAAGATATCCAAACAGACGAACAGACGAAATCCTGTGCGTTCCACATCATCGTGTAGGTTTTGAAACAGGCCGCATACGTTATCTTTTATCTTTTAGATGAAAGCGAAACAGGTAGCTCGAGAAATTTTAAAGTCGCAATCAACGCTTGAATTAAGAGTTAACTTATTATGTTCATTAATACTGTAATAGTATATCCTTTAAGGAAAAAGAACGTTTTTCCCATCTCTGTTGAACTTTGTAATTTTTTTTAGGAGTAAGGGAATAGTGTGTAAACACTATTTTATGAAAAATTTCATAAAATCTACAGTGAATCGTCAGAAACTTCGGGAGCTTGGTTGGGAAGTTTTAATGCATCCGCCATACAGTCCGGACTTGGCACCAAACGATTATCATCTTTTTCTTGCATTGCAAAATTTCTTTAATGATAAAAAATTGGAATCTAGGGAGGATTGTGAAAATCGACTACTAGAGTTTTTTGCAAATAGAGACCAGGACTTCTATGAGAGAGGCATTTTGAAGTTACCTTTAAAATGGCAACAAATCATACAACAAAACGGTGCATATTTGACCCAAATCGGACAATCCGAAGCATGTTAAATAAAGTCCTGAAGTTCATATAAAAATAATGGATTTCTTTTTCCCCAAACTAATACAATCTTTGTGTGTAATAACTGAATTGGTTTTCTGAAATGATTTCAATTTGTCTGTTCATCTGATGTACGATCATATATAAATTTTTCCAAGCTACAGGTAACAATTTTCGTAGGATTTTTAATGAAATTTGATACTGACTAACATGTTTTGACTCAAAAAAGAACCAGTATTTAAAATTGATTGAACCGAACACTATTTGCACGATCATTGTCATGATCCAGAAAAGGCTATTTAATAATCGTTCTTGTCCGATAACGTTTTACATTTTACTTTTTTTGTTTTCTCTTTTTGAGTCGCAGTCTTAATATCAGTTAAGATATTTCGAAGTAATTTGAGCTCTTGTCTAATATTATCAGTTATTGATATCACGCGTCAATTAATAATTAGATTTATTTGTCTTTTTGAAATTTATCGCTATCCGATAAACAAATAGAGTTCTCTTGGAAATTCTTAAAATTAATAAAAACTTAATTAGCATAAGCAAAATAAATGATTGTTTCCATATATCTACCAAAGAGAAGGTGTACTAATTTATTCGTCCTACTTTTAATAATCTGAAATAAACCTTAAAGACTGGATTAAGCGATTTAATTATGAACCAATCCAATCGTTCAATTCTCATATCATCAATTGTTGTTGAAAAGTCCAATAATGCGCAAAAATTACTTTGAGCAACTTAAACTTGAAATAAATATATTTTAAGTTTAGCCCTACAGATCCAGGTGAGAAAATGGAAGATTCATCTCCCATGTAATGTCTAAAGGCATTAAAAAAAAAAATCCAATAAATACTTAAAAATGATTGTCAATAGTTTGAACTAATAGTATAAAAAGAGAGTCAAAAATTTGATAAAAACTTCAAAAATATACCGATAATGTAAGCGAATCAGTTCGAAAAACTAGAAAAAATCTTACGATTTTGTTATTTTATCTTAAAATGATGGGTATCTAAAATTCACTCTTTGGCTAATACAAACGTTTTAATTAAATAAAGTTCACTTATCAGAGGAAAGTAATTTAACGGGAATACAACAATTTGGATGAAAATCAAACATAATTATTAAGTCATACATCTCAACTTTTAGTTTCTTGAAAATGATATATAAAAGCCTCAAACTGCTGCAAAAGTAGATCCAGTCAGTCAGTGATATTCAGTACTTAGTTGTTGAGATGCGGTTCTTAATTGCAATAGTGTTAACTTCATTACTACTTATCGTGGAAGCAAAGGCTTTTAAGCTAAGACCACAACCACGCATAGTACTCGGCAAAAATGCTAGCCCAGGACAATTTCCTTTTATGGTATCAATAAGATATGGCGATAGTCAAATGTGTGGCGGTTCTATTATATCTGCTAATTATATTGTAACTGCTGCACATTGCGTTACAACTCAAATTGATGGCGATAACTTCGAGTGGGTTTTATAATTATTTTCTCATATTTCAATATAATTGAAAAACATTTAATATTTTTTAGTACCACACCATCCTGGCTTTCTGTTCACGCTGGCTCCGTAGATAGGGAAAATGATGGTGTTGTTGTTCAAGTTTCTGAATTTATAACATATCCTGGTTACCGTGGCCTTATGGGTGATGTAGCAGTTGTTAAATTGGCGCAACCTCTAAATTTCTCCGAACACATAAAACCAATAAGCCTAGCTGAATCGGATCCACCAAATTTTGCAAATGTTGAGATTATCGGTTGGGGTCGTTTATATCAGGATGGACCTAAACCGGAAATTTTACAATACACTTCTTTGTCCAGTCTACCTCATAGCCAATGTAAAGTTTATAATCCACATGGAGATGAATCCCTATTGTGTTTGTTACCTCAACGACGTACTCCTAGCGGTCTTTGTAACAGTGATTCGGGCGGACCTGCTGTGTATAATGGTCGTCTGGTAGGTATTGCGAATTACGTTAATGGCCGTTGCGGTTCAAAAAATCCTGATGTCTTTGCCAACATCGCTTTCTACGCTGATTGGATTAAGGAAAATTCCGATTTAAATAATTCCGAATCGGGAAATTCTAACGTAGGAAATCTCGATTCTTACAACTCAGCCCTCGAAAACCACAATTCAGAAGTTTCCAACGTTGAAAACGAGGGTTTGGAGAACAACACGATCCTAGAAAATCTCGACTCGGAAATTTCAAACATAGAAAATGTGGATTCAGAAACCTTCGATTAATGAAATCATCGTTTTTTATAAAATAACAAATTAGCAATGAAGAGTAATAAATAAAAAATTGAATGAAGACCAACTCCCGCAAAGCTTATTAAATGAGAAATGCGAGACTTTTAAGTCGGCGTACTCGAGCTCAATCCCTGTTTCGCCTAGCCCAGCTATACTGATCGCTCGATCGGTACGACAGGCTGCGGCCATACCCTACTCCTTTTTTCTTGCTTCTTTGCATTACCTTATTTGTACACGTATTACTTAAGAAAGCAAGCCGTCTTAGCGAATGTTAGACTAATGGCGGTTACTGCAAATAATTTTTTATTATCAGTTTAATAGCTATTTATCCATCGACTATATTTTTATATATATATACCCATAAGCAAAGGATGATCTCATTTTATCATTTTGCTTGTAACAAACATCCAGAAAGAACCTTCAGAGACCCCACAAAATATATACATATTTTTGATCAGCATCAGATCAGTCATTAGGCGCATCCATAGTACCTATGTAGCCTAGACACAACTCCACCTTTAAAAAAAACCTTAGGTTTTGGTTTATTATTCATAAACCATACCAAACAGATCTAGGAAAATTTCCACATTATTGAGATAGATATTCTCTAGTATCGGCATCAAAATTGTAAGGATCGACTAAGTCCAGTCGATATAATGGTATATTGGAATTTAATTTTTTGTGAAGTGTTTTGTAATATCACGAAAGAAGCTTCTGAGAGCCCATAAAGTATAATATATATATTCTCGTCAATATCAAGCCTTGTTCGTCTGTCCGTATGTCCGGCTGTCTACGTGTCTCTCTATTTATGTATTTAATGTCAGCGTTAAGTATTTTCCTGGTAGCAAAAATGAAGATGTTTAGATTAAATGATATTAAAAATGGGTCGGTCAAATCGATCAAGGAACACGTTTGCAGTATAACATAAACGGAAAAAATCTCTGCTCTCTGGTAGTTTTGCTCACTATTTATAAACTATACAATAATGAAAATTTCTATTCCATAAAAATGGAAAAATCTGCCACGTCTATGCAATATTATAGAGTAGCGAAATGTAGTTTTTTTGATCTTTTTTTTTTTTTTTAAGATAAAGATGTTGAATATAAAAGATTCGTTATGGACGAACATAATTCTCTTACTTGTTTTCCTTTTAAGTCTCATTCATTTTCTTTTTTCAAACATATTTTATTTATTTCTTTCTTATATTTTCTCGTCGAGACAGAAAACTACAAATTTAATGGTCATCTATTATCGAAAACGATTTCGGTAATAGCATTAGTAAGTCGTCTCGACTTTTGTGACGACTGTGATTTACGTGAATCTTTCTTTCTTTACTCCATTAAAAAAAAAAATAAATAAATAAATTTTATTTGAAAATTGTTAGAATTGTTTAAACATTTAGTTAATTTAACAAAAATGTTTAATTTTTGTTTTTTCTACGTAAAACTACTTTATCAGGATTTCATTAAGAGAAAGATTAGTAAATAATTTACACAACTGACGTATTAAAAAAACGTATTAAATTACATGACTATTTATTTTATATTTTCAGTCCTTAGGTTTTAGGTTTAAATGATGATATAAATGTCGCGAACTGAAGTAAAAATATTCAGTCACTGAAATATATTCAAATATCAAAATGAAGTTTTATATTGCAATCGTACAAATATTATTAATACTATTTAAAGGGGAAGCCAAAGGTTATGAAACGAAGTTAAAACGTATGGTACTCGGCTCAAATGCACGTCCAGGACAATTTCCTTATATAGTATCGTTACACAGGGGTAACCGTCAAATATGTGGTGGTTCCATAATAACTTCTAATTATATTTTAACTGCTGCTCATTGTCTTCAATTTCAAATTGGTACAATATCCATCCAGTAAGTTCTATCATTTCTTTTTTTTTTTTTGTATATTTTGCCGACAAAAAAAAAATCAAATTTATTTTTATTTTTTAGTATTGCCCCACATCAGTTTTCTATTCGAGCCGGTTCCATAAGTTCAAAGAGAGGAGGTATAACTGTTCAAGTTGCTTCATTCACTAAATTTCCTGGTTTCCGCGGCTTTTCTGGGGATATAGCTGTAATTCGATTGGCTCAACCTTTAAACTTCACTGATAAAATAAGACCAATAAGATTAAGTAATTCCGATCCACCGAACATGACCGTTGTAGAGACTGCCGGCTGGGGTCGTTTGTATAGCAATGGACCTCAGTCGGAAATATTACAATTTATCTCTATGTCTGCCTTATCTAATGATTGGTGCAGGATATTAGACCCACGCATAAATGAGTCGTTTTTGTGCTTATTATCAAAGGGATCGAATGGTGTATGCCAAGGTGACTCAGGTGGACCTGCTGTATATAACGATCGATTAGTAGGCGTTGCCAATTACATTACAGGTTATTGTGGTTCACGGCATCCGGATATGTTCGCCAGTGTAGCTCATTATGCTAACTGGATTAGAGATAATACCGACCTTAAAAATTCGATAATAAAATGAATAAATGAATAAAAAATAGAGAAGAAATTAAAAAAACAAAATATTTCTGTTTGATTTATCTGCTCATAAAGATGATGTACAAATTTGCTTATATCGTTTGTAAAACACTGAGGTACATTTTAAAGATTAAAATTCAACCGATGGCGAATGCAACGTTTTTAATTAAAAAATTATTATTTTTTAATTTTTTTTTTAAATTAATTTAATTTTATTAAAAATTTTTTTAAATTAAATAAATAAATAAATTAAAAACAATGCAACAATTTAGATGACATTTGGAGTGACAATTGAATCTCACCGAACACATACGACTAAAATAACTTTAACTGAAAAAGACCCATGAAACTTTGCAAATATTGAAATTCTCGGTTCATGTGATTGGATGGACTTAAGTCGGAAATTTTATAATAAACCTCTTTATCCATTCGGAAATGAATCCTTTTTTTGTTTATCACCTCATTTGTCTATAATCCCATCGGTCTTTGCAACAGTGATTCCGGAAGACCTGTTGTATCCAATGGTCAATTGGCAGGCATTGTTGATCACGTTAATGGCAGTTGCGCATCATTAAATCCTGATAACTTTTATCAATCTCGCCGAATAGATTGAAGAAAATTCAGATTTAGAAAATTTTGTTACCTGACAACGCCAATACAAAAAATCGAGACCTGGAAAAGAGCGACTTCAAAATTTTTCGAATTTTTAGAAATGAAAATTTCGAAAGATTTCATTTGGATCGGCATAAAAGATAGAGATCGGCTAATATTATTTATAAGAAATTTTTAATATCTTACATTAAGATATGCAAATCATAATTCCGAACAAGGATCAAGCAATATTTTTACCATATTTTTTAAACGGGAAATATTTAAATAGATTCAGGACCTTTTCTCTTTTCTTGGTTTATCAATAGATGGAAATATGATTAGAAACTGACTAGATACATCTAAATCGGTTTAATTTGAATCTTTTCGAAGGAAAAAAAAAATTTGCTAAAATTAATGCAAAATATTTGAGAAATTTCATTTTTTTTTGTTTTGTTTTATGAAATTTTTTAAATTTTAATTAAGAAAATTTAATTTTTTTTTTTTTTGGCAAATAACGTGTAAAATAAAATCTTTTTTTGTACGCTAAGTTATTTATATTTTATTTTCAGGGATTTCCTTTTACAGCTCTAAAGGAAATGAATTTGCAAAAAAAGTTGAAATTCAATCTACCAGACTTCCTGTAAGTAAGTTTCATAATATTTACAATCTTATTCAATCCCTCAAGCCCTCAATCTTTTTGCCCTTATATCTTGCGTTACACTTCTCCGTTTACAATGAAAGATCGTAAACCATTAATTTTGGCAGCTCTTGATCTATTCAGCTTTTTTTTGTCTGGTATTTAATTTCTCAAAGCATTTTTTTTTTCTTTTAATTTCTACTCAAAGCTATATTTGTAGGGATTTCGAATTGCTTTTCCCTTTGTTGCAGTCCTTTTAAGTCATATTTCTTTTCTTTTCTCTTACACAAATTTTCTATTTATTGTTCTTTAATTTTAATTAAAAATATTTTTTATCGTTAAAAAAAAACTCGTACACAAAGGAAAACAAAAATATTAACAGTCACTTCCTTTGATGTATTTATTTAAATAGCACCGATAGACCTCAATTCATTGTCATCTATTAATGTAAATGACTCCGATTATATTACATTTTTAAGTCGTCTCGTCTCGTTTCTTTGAGATGACGCGGCAATGTATGTAAATAAATCTTTCTACTCTCTACTGAAGAGATTAACAAATAAAATTTATTTGAAAATTTTCATAATATTTTTTAAACACTTTGTTATTTTAATAAAATAAATAATTTTTTTTTCTTTTTTTTATCTAGACTTACTCTATCAGGATTTAAAGTAATTAAGAGAAAGATTAGTAAATAATTAAGACAAAGCGCGTAAAAACCACAACTAAATTAATATAAATGACTGTTTACATTATATTTTCTGTCTCAAGGTTCCGAAAGCGTTATAAAAGCGTATGAAATTAAGAAAAATATATTTAATTTTGTGAACTACATCCGAATATCAGAATGAAGTCTTTTTTTTACAACAATACTAACTTTACTACTAATTATAGTGAAAGCAGAAGATTTTGAACGAAAACCACGAATGGTTTACGGCTCAAATGCTAGTACAGGACAGTTTCCCTTCTTGGTATCGTTGAGATATTCAAACGATTCTAGATGTGATGGTTCTATAATATCTGCTAATTATATTGTAACCGCTGCTCATTGTCTTATGAAAAAAACGGAATGGAGTCGAGTTCCCGTAAGTTTTATCATTTTTTTTTTCTCGTATAAATAAAAAACAAAATATAAACTCAAATGTATATATTTTTTCCTTTAGTGTTGCTCCCAATCAGCTTTCTGTTCGGGCCGGATCCATATATTTAGGTAGGGGTGATGTAATTGTCAGATATACGCATTAAGGATCGATCCTATCAACTGTAAATATTTTTGGGATGAGTGCAACGTACTAAGATGATTCAATTCAGACACGTTTTGTTGTCTTTTGTTGGAGTATTTTCGAATGCAAAAGTATCAGGTGTGCCGAAAAGTTCGTAAGCTGATATATAAATAGCGCTAGTAGTATTAAATTCATATGATTTTTAATTAACCCTAACCTTCAAAAGACATGTGTATATAGATTTGACAACTGCTATACTGTTAGTATGTGAGTTATAGTATTTTTAGTGAAGCAATTTTTGTTAGTTTGAAAAAATGGATCTATGCATATGGTTCGAAAAGTAAGTAGCGCTCGTCTGTATGGATCTTTCAAGATGAGGAAAATCGAAAAAAAATTGTTCACGTTTAAAGTCATTTAGTAATTGATCAATTCTGAACGCAACTCTAATATACAACCACATTTGGTCGCCAGAAGTTTTTGATGAAATAAGGAAAACAAACAAACACCGTCAGATCATTCTTCATCAAGACAATGTGAGTTCTCACATAAATTTTCTAAGAACCGATTATTTACACATACCAGATATCGAATTAATAAGTCATCTACCGTATAATTCTGACTTGACGCCCTATGATTTCTTTTTGTTCCCAAAACGTTAAGAATAAATTGCGTGAGCATTGGTTTTCGTCGGCAGAAGGGGCCGTTCACATCGTTTAAAAACCATATTTTGAATGTATGTATATCAAGCGATAAGGGAAAATGTTATGAGAAATGGTTCGGACATATGCCAAAATGTATGGAGCGTAAAGAAAAATATTTCGAAAAGCAATAAAAGCATCGATTCTCGTTGAGAAATAGTAAAAGTGACCAACTTTTATGGTAGAACGATTTTTTTTTAATGTAGAACGCTATATGGTATCCGCTCCTCTCTCCTTCTCTCTCTCTCTCTCT
>KK351446.1:3355-14064 GCA_000671755.1 Glossina brevipalpis
TTTTTTTTTTTTTTTTTTTTTTTTTTTTTTTTTTTTTTTTTTTTTTTTTTTTTTAATAATAAATTTATTTTGTTCTTAATTTTCTATGTTATTCATTAAAAAAAAAAATATTAAATCTCTGGAAGTTCACTGGAATTTAAAAATTAATTATAATAAAAAATAACAGAATAATACAATCGATTACTTCGGTTACTTGAGCTTAAAATTAAAAATTCTTCGGATGATACTCGTTTTAAATGAAGAGGAGAACACTTTTCAAAATGTTTCGCAGTTGTATGCTATTTAATAATAATGACAAAACTGCTACTGAAGGCAACTCTTCTTAGTGCGTTAGGAACTTCGAGTCAATTATTTACATTCCCTTAAGTGCCTTAAAAGATGTAAAAAAAAAACCAGACATTACCAGTAATGATAGTCGCAATAAAGCATTCAGTTCATTCGCTATGAATATCGAAATTTTCAAAAGCAGTTGAATCGTCTTTCCGCTTTCCGTTTTCCTTCTTCTAAATAAAGCAGAAAGATCAATGACACAAACTCTTTTTCACGGCTCAGCACAGTCCAAGTTTTTGTAAAAGTTTTCATATTTTAACCGGCGTATTTTTATTTTTGTTATTTTTCATCCGGAATTTATTTATTTATTTATTTTTAATTTTTACTATCTTAAATGCTTTTTTTTTTATTCACTTTATTTAACTATAATAATAATAATAATAATAATAATAATAATAATAATAACTTTCATAATTAATTTTTATGTTTTCGCATCGCTCTCACACAATTCTATGCGCGCGTGCGCTCATTATTATCATTAATTTTTTGCCCGTGATTAACCATCCAACCAACCAAACAAAAAAAAAAAAAAAATGTTTTTGTCTTCCTATGTTATACGTTATTGCAGGTGATCAACCACGTCGTGGTCAAAAGAATTTGGACTCGTATCAACGTTTGTTTGGTGAACCCGAACGTCCAGTAACTCCTGCCAAAAATCACATGAAGAGTAACATTCCATTTGGTTCTAGCACTGAGGCAGCTCAAACTTTGATCGCCAATGGAAACGGTCACTACAATGGTAAATGCGGTTCGGTATCATCGGCATCCTCATCGGTTTCCTCGTCTACTGAAAATCTTAAAATGAATGGTCACTCAAAAACAGGTAAATATTTTCTTCATTACTTCATTTAAAATTTCTAAAGTAGATTTTGATATTAATCGAATTCATTAGTACTTATTAGGGTATTAGAGTTCTTCATATGCATTAATGGTTTCAAGGTCACGCTATATAGACTTTAGAATATATTTATATCCGAGTATGTATTGACTATATCTCTAAAGACCATTTCTATCATAATATGACTGTGCTGACTGTGCTAATTCCTGGCTAATCATCATATCATTAACATCAAAATTTTATCTTTTCGAAGAAAAGTAAAACGTCTCAAAACTTTTTGCTTTATATGTCTTTACACCGTAACGATGTCTATAGTCAGTTAAAGATTGGAGAGTGAAGAAGAGTGTGAGAAGAAGCAATTATAGCGAAAAAGAGGCAGTTATAGAGTTTGAAGAGGCAGTTATAGAGTGTGAAGAGGCAGTTATAGCGAAAAAGAGGCAGTTATAGAGTTTGAAAAGGCAGTTATAGGGAAAAAGATGCAGTTATAGCAAAAAAATGTTCAAGTAATCCACAGCAAATGAAATCATCCAACAAGTTTTTAAATTGCTGTGAAGTTGAAGGCAGGCTACTCGACCATTGTAATCGTCCTTGCATCTACATCTACATCTATATGTACATAGAGCTATGTGTACACGAATGTACGTACATATTAAGTCAAGAAAAAAGTTCGAGGCTCTTTTACGATTAGATAGCTTTAAAGTTGAGTAACTCAACTATCAAGACAAGCTTATACCGGGGGGCGAGTGAAAGATGACAGTCCACAGATAATAAAAGAGAAGACATTGTGACATTTGTTCATATAATCGATAATAATTGCATTTGGAAAAGGAGCCAAAATTGTAGAATCATTTGCTTCCATATATTGCAATATGACATCGATTATAAAGGTTAACGCTTCGGTCGCTTTGTCATACTTTACTAAAAGTAGCGGCATTCAAATGGGTTATTGGTTTACGAATTGGAAACATTAATATTAAAAACTCGCCAAAAAAAGAAACCAAACAATAAACATCATAAAAATTGGATGCAATCTCGATGAGTATTTGTTGCGTGTCAAAATGAAAAATTTGATGAACCGAATTTATAATTGCAAACCCCCTCTTAAATGAAACGAAACCGATCCATGTATGTCTTTGCGGTGATAAGTGATTTATATACGATAACAATGTACGAAAAAATGATTCAAAATAGATGAAGCTGCTCAAACAATGGCGAACTATCCTTATTAATGTCAATTAAAGTATAATTTTCTGTTTGGTGGTATTGGAAAAGAATCGCGTATCATTAGCTGTTAGTTGGCTAATGCGATTATATGCGAACTCAATTGATTTAAATTATCAAGAAGAATTCATCAATGAGGAAGACATCGTGTTGTTGTTCTATGTAAAAAAGGCTTCGTCCGGTCCAAAATTAATTTTAAAAAAATCCAACTTTTTCGAAATACTTGTATAATTAATACTTCTCCATACGTGCATAAGTTTTTTACTTTGCAGGTATGTTGCATATACGTTTTGCTACAATAATCATAGTAACTTCCAGTTTCATTTCAAATATTATTTTCAAATAATTTTTCTCTCACTTTCAAAATATCTCCGAACAAATAACAAGAAAAGAAAAAAAAAAAAAAAAAGAAAAAACTTGAACTAATTTTTGGTGGCTTCCATTTTTGAAGCTTTTTATGTGTATAAATATATATTTTATGCATTTTGGTTGCATTTAGCGCAGATATATTAAAATTTTTACTGATTTATTAAGATTTCACAACTTTTTGAAAGCCGAAAATTTTCCAAACGATACCAGAAACAAAACCTATACGCAAAATGAGTAGTAAGTAAACTAAAACCCCTTAGTAATTTTACAATCAAGAGAGAAACAAAAAAACCCAAATCAAGTGCAAACCTATAAATCTGTTTCATATTGTTGTACACCCTTTCGCAGAGACCGATGAAATGTGTCCGACGCCAGTGTCAACCCCATCCTCACCACGCACCGAAAAATCGGAAGGAAGTATTGAGGTTAATTGCGCAGAAAAAAAAGTTACGGATTCCGCGCGTTCGAAAATATCAGAAAACCAAACCGCCGATTCTGGGGCAATAAATGAAGGCATCCAAACACGTCGTGAAACCGGTTCCAATCCAGAAAATCCTCATTCGTATACTGTCGCTTCTGATTCTCACAATCGTCAAGAACCTCTTGGACCGTGTGTAGACAAACCATCTAAACCGCCGACACCACGAAATCCCATTACAGGCTTGGGCTTGGGAAACGACGGTGTAGGTGGTTTGAAACCAAAGAAACCGAAAAGTCGTCGAGGTGATAAATACTTTTTGTTTGTATTGAGCTTAAGAGGAATATATTGGGCCTAGGAGAAATTACTCTTCTTCAAGCCATTTCAACAATAATTTTAGCCAGCATATGGAAAAGAACTTATGAAGGGACAAATAGGCAAGCCTTAAGAGGATTTATGGTCTTAGTCTTAGCTTGATATGCGATAAAATTGATAGCTAAGTAGAGCTGTCTTAACAATTGTAAAATTCAATCCAGTCGAACACATGAAGATAGTATTTAAATATATATTTTTAGGAATATATTCTAAACGAGGGCCAGATTTCAGTTAGTGCTGCCTAAATTTTAACATAACTAAAATCCTGATCCAAAATAAATATTAAATAGTGGTATTCAGTCAGTCAAGTCAGTCAAGTCAGTCTTTCGCTTTTTTTTTCAGCACCAGATTCCACGAATATATTTTGTCTTAATAGGTTTCACTAAGACGCTTTTTAGTAACGGCTGGATAAAGAATTATCCAGTTTGATCCCGAAAATGATAAATAATGGAAATTAATGGAAATTAAGTGAAATATCTCGACTGTTCTTGAAATATGTAAAATACTCAATAGAGGTCTTAACTATCTGTCGTAAATGTATATACCTATAATCTCGGAGTTTCGCTCTAAACTTGAAAAAGCCTATAATTGTATTAATAATGTTTTATTTTTTTCTCTTTTTTTTTCATACAGATGGAAATCCCGTTACTGGTGAGGGCTACAAACCAAATGATCTTAATAATCATACACCCAGCATGAATGGTGCCAATCAGATCATTAACAAGAACCGCATACCGCCCGGCGGTTACTCTTCGGGTCTCTGGTAAATAATCAAACGATTCTCTCTCTGTTAGCGAAAGAAATATACATCATTTTATCCATCATCAAATAAAAAAACGAGACGCAAAAGCAACAATAAAAATATTATTGATATCGAAGCAGAGAAAACTTTTAAAAGAAAAAGCAATAATAAATAGAAAAAAAAAAAAACAGAAAGAAAGAAAACAAAATGATGGGAGAAAAACGCAGAGAAATTAAATATAAATAAAACAAAACAAAAAAAAAAAAAAAAAAATTCATTAAACATTGATAACACACTAAAACAAAAATAAAAATATTAACCTCTAAGCTAAGACACAAACCGTCACAAACCATAAATAAACGAAAACTATAACCCCTAACCTTATATTTGAAATTATGAACTCTAAACATTTGAAAAACATTTCATTGTCCTTTTTACACCACTTAACCACTAAACCACTAAACCACTAAATCACTAAACACAATACACTTTCGCTCATCTCTAAAAAAAAAAAAAACTAAAAGGAAAAATAAAGAACTTGCAATAAGAACTTGATTAAAATGCATACAAAAAAGGCGTTATTAATATTAACAATAAATTGTTGTTTTTAAGCCTCAAATTGTATAATTTTTTTTTTTGCATAAATTAAATAGATTTTAACGCTACTTGCGTTTGCAAAGGGACTGAAGCAAGTTTTGTCAATCAAGAAACAAAAAAAACTGTATTAGAAAACGATGTTAATATAAAATAATATAATAATTAATTAAATGTCTCAGCAGTTGTCTAAAAATATACAATTTTTTTTAAAAGAAAATTGTTTTGGTTTTTTTTTTTTTTTTTTTTTTTTTTTTTTTTTTTTTTTTTTTTTTTTTTTCTTTTTTTCTTCTAATATATTAATAATTGATGAAGGAAGTGTTGTTTACCCTATAACTTACTGCCTGTTTGCTTTTGGGTCTTTTAAATAATTGGATAAAAGAATTTAGATTGAGATTTTGGAATTGTTGGAACAATTTGCTCAACATGAATACACAGACCAATCAATCAACCAACCAAACTATATGTTATTCTTTTTACGACTTATTACCGTTAACAACAACAACAACAACAACAATAAGAACAACTCTATACCAAAACTGATTTCTATTCCTAATCGGCATCAATATAAGTTACTGTCTGTCTACTGACAGGCAATGCATTCACCTACATTACATTACATATAACACATTCATCTAGACATCAAAACAACTGTAAACACTAATTAATATCATATCGTATTAAAATTATGAATTTCATTAATTTCTTATTCTTTTCGATTGTGTCTCCATAAAAATACATTTTTTCTTGAATTATTAATTACATAAACATTAAACATGCGTCGTATATATATACTCGAATATATATATATACTCGAATATACTTTTTTTTAACAATCAAAAATCATACATATAATAATGATTTTTATTCATAAGTTTGCTTCTTATGTAATTTTTTTCTTTATAGTTTTTTTAAGTTTTCAGAAAATTGAAATAACTTTTTTTTTTTTTTTTTAATTTATAATTTATAAAAAAAGAATTTTTCCTAAAGACCACCATCCCCCTCCTTCCACATATATTAATAGAGTTTAGTTGAATAATAAAATATTCAACGACCTTTATATGCCGTAGAAACACCATCATTTATTAGACACTCAAAAAAAAAAAAAAAAAAAAAAAAAAAAAAAAAATATGAAAAGAAAAATAAAATTTTTTCACTTATGTGAAATAATTTTTTAAACAATAATCAATTTTTGTTTAATAAATTTCTTACAAATAAAAATTTAGAAAACAAAAACATAAGATATTTCATTCAAAAGTCAGTTCATTATCAAATCCCGTAACGCAATATCAGGTAAGCCAGCTTTGGGAAGGATTATTAAGAAAATAATAACGCTCTAAAGTTGTTATTTGTCTTCTTTAAACATAGCTAAGAGATAATACCGCTTTGAATTAACATAGGCACCGAGTCGTGGGACCCTTAACCAACGATATATCTAAACGCTGGATTTGGATTATTCAGCGTACGATAATTAATCACATCACTTATTTTATTTGGATTCGGAAACATCCTATAGCGTACTATACGTTTGGAGTAACTTTATGGGGAAAACAATCTGAGAAGTGCCAATATGAGATTTCAATTATCCTATCTCCTTCACTAATAATCCGCTTACTTAACTTTTTATTAATAATTTTTTCCATGACATTTTGGGCGCTTCAAAATAAGAGGAACCACTGCAAATTTAAAAAAAAAAATTCTCTATACTTTTAAAACCCTCTATAACTCACGGCTATAAGCAATTTCTGATATAAATGCCTCGCAAGTATCCTGTTACTCTTTAATAATTAAAAAAACAATTTTTTTGTACTATTTTTGAAGCAAGCCTTACGACTACATTTTTAAAAATAAATTTTTTTGATTCACTTAACCAACTTTTTGAATTCTTTAGGATACATTTGAATAAATTCGTTAATCGTAAACAATATTTTCGATGAAATTTTGGGCTTTTCGGTAGTCGCTACAAAATAAGATAAACCACTGCAAATTTTTAAAAAAGAATTCTCTGTAATTTCAAAACCCTGTATATTGAATTTACTGCCATAAGCAGTAAATCATAGTGTTAAGCTAAATAATGTTATGGGAGGAAACTCTATTGAAAAGTTGAAGAGTCTGGCAACGCCAACGTTAGAAAGAAAACCAAGATGGGTATTAATACGAATTTCCTCTGCCCTTTTGGTTTCCAACAACCGACCGAGCAGGACGTATTGAATATCTTTTTCTCCGTAAACATCCGTGTATAGGATTGCAATGATGAACCAATCTAGGTATTTATTCAAATCGTAGAAATGACAGTAACAGAAAGATGGATTGTATTTAAGACAAACAGAATTTTATAGATTAGAAATTTTTTTTTGTAAATAAAGATAATATTAGAATTAAAGATTTAAATTAAAAAATTAGGTAAAAAGTATTGGACTCCTGGAATCCGACAAGTTGACCCAGGACATAGACTAAAAGGATTCAATGAAAATATATCCGAACAGGAAAATTTTGTATTCTTTACAACAATTATAAATAATTTCTGGTATAGATGCCTTACGAAAATGGCTCCATTCGTGTCGTTCTTTAGTATTTTTCAAAATTTCGTTTTATTATTTTTGAGGTAAAGGGAGGCAGCACTGGATTTTTAAATAAAAAAAAAATTTTTGTTTGTTTAACCAACTTTTTGATGAATCTTTTAGGATCGATTTGAATAAATTCAATACTGGTAAACAATGTTTTTCTATGAAAAAATGTCAAAGAAATCGTTGAACTATTTTTACAAAAAAAAAACTTTAAAATTTTTTTTATATCCACCACTCATTTTGTTATTTTACATGCAATATCTAGTAGATCTGTGTAACGTACATGGTAAACATTTATCCGCCCGCAAAATTTAAGATATCGAGAGTGAAAATTTGGCGAAAACATTGGAAGTTTCTGCACACAAGTTAATACTGGAAATAGATCAAGTCAGTTCCAGGTCAAGCCTACAGTATAACGTAAGCTGAAAACACTTTCGCTCTCTCGATGTTCTGATCATTAATAATAGAGTACAAAATAAAAACTCCCTTGGAATGGAATACATAGAAATAGAAAATGTCTGCCATGCCCACCTATTAAAATATAGTTTTTAAAATTTTTTTTTTTTTTTTTTTGAATATAAAGGTGAGTATAAAATATTCCGCGTAAAGCCGAATATAATTTTCTTATCTGTTTTATGTTTATCAATGAATGCTGGATATAAATAGAATTTCATTTCTATTGCTCAAAAATAGGCATAATAGGCGATTTAGCCATGTCTATCTGGTTATTTCATATCTTATCTGAGAATGGGCACAATCGCAAAAATTGATATAATTCTCTGCTGTTTGTAACACATTATTCAATAAGTTCGTAGGGAGGTAGATTAGAAAAAGAAAAATCACTGCTCCTACGACTCTTCTAAGGTTATGTGTTATATATTGATGTGAAACGGAAGTCATCAAAAATATTAAGCGCAAACTAAATGTAACTTTTCATAATAATTAAAGTTTAATGAGAAATTAGTTATTAAAACGACCTTTTCGCGTTGTTCTTGTCCTTACGTTTTATACAGGACGTTAGCTTGCGCCTTATTATTGCCAATGAAAGCCTTTAAATGTCAAATGGTGAATGGAAAATGTATGTATCGGCGGTACAGTTGATAGTTACATGTTCTAGTTGACAGCACATGCTCCTGTCTTTCGTAAAAACAATGGTGATAATCCCGATAACTTTGACACCTGTGGTAACATTACTGTCACGCGGAATATTACATGCTCTGTTGGCTATGTTTTTGCAATCATTCCACGTTAAGCGCATATAAGATGATTTGGTGTTAATTTTAATTTACGTTTTGCTTATAAAACTAATTTTTATCGCTTCAATGGAATTCTATAGAAAAACTGTTAAAGAGCAAGAGTCGTTAGTAGTGAAAGAATTCATTTGCCTGGTGTATGTATACTCACTCGTATTCACGTTTTTTAAAATTGTTCGGAAAGTTTTCTGACTGAGGTCTGACTGGTCTAAGGTCATTACCCAAACAAATATCATTGATATTTTATGTCAGTATTTGATATATATTTTTATGTACTTAGATAGGCACAAGAGATACGAATCACGTACACGGTCTTAGAATTCAAATGCATATCTCAAGAGTCCCTTATCACCAGAGTACACGTTACGTCGATTATATCGTACACATTAATTCATCGATTGTTGAAAAACATAAAAACCATATTCGTCTGCCTAGATGGCACTGGTAGTTTAACGTGGCTTTGTGCCGAGAAAGCTTAACCCCACCTAAGCACCTAGGCACAGGGATATTTTTCAGTGAACGATAGTTGATGTCCCTCAAGCAATAAAACAATCTCCACGAAGGATGCTTCACTATTCTCGAGGTTCCAGGGTATAGCAAAGAGTTTTCCTTTAGTTAGAAGATGTAGCCATGCAGCTATTTCCATAATCACCAAGATGCTCTCCAAGATGCCGTACCCACAATCAGGCAAGAAGCATTCTCCAAGCTGTGTATTGGGTAAATAATACTTACAAGGAGCAATCTTTCTTTGGGCAACCTGATCCGTATGGATTTATTTGAATTTTTGGTTATGCTATATATCGCGAAAGGTCCATCTTACTATCTATCTCTTGAATTATTATGTACTTGGAAAATATATCGATACAGCCCAACGCTAGCCATACTCCCATATTCGATACTGCTTCTATGGATAATACAATTCGCAATATAGTACATGTACAATTCCTTTGCAGTAAAGAACCTCGAGAAAAGACTTTCTCTTTGAAAAAAAAAAAACAAATCCTCGAGAAATTATCGCCAGACATGAATAATTAAACCTTAACCCTTCTTAGCCGATAATCGTTCCGGATGATTTCACTATGTCGCAAAATGAAACTATAGTTCAGATCAGCCTCGTCTGCATGGCTAGCCCCAACCAATCGCAGCCCCCCAGCCACGTTGCCTTAGGGCACCACGCATAGGTGAGTGTTCGATACATTTCCACTCCCAGTACTTAAATCGGGAACTCTTGATTTACCCACCATTCGTGTGCTCAATGCGAATGTAAGCAAAATATCCAAGTTTTAGTTGCACATTCAACTTACAATTCAAACTGATCAAAAATATTTGATTTGACTTCCATCTCATATAATTATAAATTACACGTATTTGTTAGGCTAGAGAAGTGTCAGTATGCACAACTGCAAATCCATGTTGTAAATGTTAATAATACTCGCAATATTCACAAATATAATCCAATATCAATTTAATCCAACATCTGCGCATATTAGATTTAGTATACTCACGAAAAATGCTTCCAATAATAATTTTTATTTTTTTTTAAATTTATTTTAGAAACTCGGCAATAAAATGCCGCATTTGGTGTACAATTTAAAATAGAATTATTTGCGTTCATAAAGAGAATTAACAGCGAAGTTGATAATTAAAAACAAAGCATTACATGCAAAAACGAAAATAATACGAAAACTAGAATAAAATTATATATTAAATAAGACGTATACGTATATAATTACAGCTATGACTATATATATATATATATATATATATATATATATAAAAGTAACTTCAACCCTAGGTAAGGATTGGTTTTCATAGATTGATTAGAGAAATAGTTTTCCGCAGTCAATTCCCTGATTGTAATAACTTAGTATATATCAGTTGATCAACACATTTTCAATTATCAAACGCTAGTGTCCTAAAGCCAACATTTCGTATCCAACCACAATCATAATACCGAACATAATCACTTAACTTCAATTGTCCATAATTGCAATTGTTTGGT
>KK351446.1:42717-65114 GCA_000671755.1 Glossina brevipalpis
AATTACGCTCCCTAAAATTAAGTCTCTCTACTTCATTAATATTCTCCCAGTCGGTCGGACCTATCTGCTGACCCCTCCTTATCCCAAAAGCAGTAGCGATACGCACAGCCTCAAGGTCCAGAGGAGCAGCACCCATTAAAACCTGTAAGGCGTCCGTTGAAACGGACGTGAACCATTCGCTAGGCTCGTTCAACACGTGTATGTTTCTGGACATGCACCATTCTGATAAAACTTCATCTCTTCTCTGGTTCTGAAGCCCGGTCACACGACCACGCATATTACTGAACCAAAGAGGGGAGCAGGCATTAGCGTCCAGTCCAAGAACCAATGAGGTGCCATCAGCAAGGGATAGCACCGAATCCATATAGCTAAGGTAGCCATCTAGTTCCTGGTTAAACTTGCAGTAGAGACTAGCAAGAAACAATCGTCCGAAGGGACCCTCAACGGACACACAGACACCATAGTTACTGACACTAACGGCAGTAGCGTTCACATTCATACCAATGTTATCATTCATGATAACAGCAGCCCCACTACCAATGGAAGGAAACACACGCATACCCGAAGGCAAGCCTTTAATCTCACCTCCAGGTACACACGGCTCCTGCACCAGCGCAAAGCCACTGCCATCCTCAATCATACAATGACCTAGGTCGCACAGCGCCGCATAACTGCAATTGCAGTTATATTGCAACACGAGCAAAGCAATATTAGTGACGAGCTGCCACCCCCGCAACCCTATTTTTATAAATAGGGCAGGCTGTTGACATCATAAGATGTCCTGCCGGTCGCGATCTGAACTCGCAGTTCCTACAGTGTGCGGCGTTCGTACACACACTGGCTGTGCCCGGATTGGCCACAATGCCTACAGACAACCCCCTTTACCCTGTACTCTTTGACCATGTGTTCAAAGCTCAAGCACCGGAAGCATACCGGTACCTCGTCAAATGGACGCACAGGAAAGGAAAACCATTTGACATAGGCTTTCCCTTGGTCCAGCAAAGTTTGAGTGGCTTTCTCGCAGCCCTCAAGAATGACCTTAACGTGTCCCTCAGACACATCCCAAAGTTTGGAGGGAATGCGCACACCCTTCTTATAATCATCCCAAGTCATGAGCTCCTTTAAATTGAGCTCGTAAAGTCCCTCCATAAATTCGGACGGACTTAGCTTCTTATCTACATTTAAAATAGCCACCCTCGGGCCAATTTTGTCTCCAATCGAGACATCCAGCCCGACTTCCCCGAATTTAGGGCAGGCCACCACCTTAGTCCTTTCAGCGACAGAGGGGGTGCGAATGACCGCCCCTCCACCACGTATCGGCTTCAAGGCGTGGACCCGCACTCCCAATGCCGGTGCCACCTTCTCTACCACCGTTTTCATAACCTCCTTAGAGGTCTCGGTGCCCTTCTTTCCACGGACAACCACTGACCATGTCTCCGCTGGTTTAGGAAGCGGAGGCATTAGCGCAGCCGCAACGCCAGAGGTGCACACCGGCGTGGTTGGGGGCGCCCCCCCAAGAGCACCCGCAGAAGGCAGACAACCTCCACGAGCCTCTAATCCTTCAATGCGGCCTCTAAGGCACGCATTTTCTTGCATGAGGCCAAATAAAATGGCCTCATACTCGTTGGCCAAACCCAGAACTTTTGTAGCATCCGGCAGGGCCATCATTTCTGCCTTCAGCACTAATTCTTGAAGGCGGCCTGTGATCGCCTTCATTTTGGCCACCGAATCGGAAGCCAAAGACACCTGTCCCACAAGGGATACTGGCCCAGTGGAAGCTGCCGCAACTTCTAAAACAGACGCCGAGGCCCCAGACCCGGTTCGACCGCCCCTAGAGCCCTTTCGGGCCCCCCCACCACGGACCGCCTTCAGGCCAGACCTACCAGACACAATCTTGGTAGTGGCCGCTCCCCTCTCAGACGCAGACGTACCGGACACAGCAGCAATTTTGGCAGTGCCCGGCTCCCCCTCGGACGCAGACACTAAAGGCAAGCGCCTCTTAGGGACGCCCCTGGGCTTCACCACCAACACTTCGTCTTCGGATGAGGCCACAGACATATCAGCGTCTGTGCCGCCTACCCTCCCCTTAGTTCTTATAGGGGGCATAGCGCCCGCAATTGAGATATTAATGTACCTAACAAGCGCGTAACTTCAACTTATGCGTGAAGCCTCTTAGGCAATTAAATTTATATATATAAATATATAAAACAAAAATAAACAGACACTTACCCCGATAATAAACGACTGTTGAGGGTTGGGCAACCCAGCTCTTGCCCACTCCTGAAAGTCAGCACGCCTCAAGCGGTGATTGTGGCAAACAAACAGCGTAGCCACTAGCGGCAGGCAGCACACTTAGAACACAGCAAAAATCTAAGGCACAACCCATATAGTTGGTTGTGTCCCGGCTACTGTACAGCAGGGGCAGACGGCAATGCCGTGCACTGCCTTATCAGCAATTTAAAGGCAATGCCCAAACCACTACCTTATCAATGTATGTGACAATGCCCCAAAACACACCACACTCAAATCCACCACTAACTGTATATGCAGTTTATTTATTCTCACTTTACAGTTGGAAGTAACTGTACACTGTAATTACAGCAATCAATATCAAATTCCCAATGGGAAAATGGCTGAGTTTTCACTTTGATTGCTTAAAACTTTCAGACCGTTTTTTATTTTTAATTAATTAAATTAATTATGATTAACCTTTACAGGTTAATTAATTGCACGATAATTCTCGTGTCCGTGTACACACCACTAGATAGTACATACACTCGAGCATACACGTATATGAGTAGATATACAATCACTTGTAAATTTTACACAAAACGACGCACGAACGAGAACAAAACGAGAACAAAACTATGCGTACAAAACAAAACACGTCTGCACTGTACGAACTCTCACCAACGAATGTGACAGCGGAGTTATATCAGATCAGATTACAATGCAACGATATTAGATCGAATACAAAGAAATCATTCTACAGAAATAAAATTTTCCACTTTCTCTCATCGCCATTTCCCAATCATAGTTATATTTTCATTTACTCCTCATTCAAGTCTTCAGTCAGGAATAAATGACACAACGAAGCGGCTAAAGGCACAATATGAAGACTGAATGGCACAGCGAAGCGGCTAAAGGCACAATATGAAGACTGAATGGCACAACGAAGTGAATGAATGGGACAACGAAGCGACTAAAGGCACAATATGAAGACTGAATGGCACAACGAAGCGACTAAAGGCACAATATAAAGAATGAATCGCACAACGAAGCGACTAAAGGCACAATATACGATTACGATGGTATTATGATCGTATATGTAAATGCAACAGAAAGCTTCTTTTTTTTTTTATTCAATCGGAGTTTTAATAGTATTTAGTATGTTTACAAATAACCGCATTACACTCGTATAAGAATGTTTGTATTTACACGCACCTTTGATATAATTTAAAAACATTATGGTTTTAATTAAGCCGCCGGCTGTTTTTCACCAGCAATTTCATATGCAATTGCTTGCAAAGTAGTACGTACAGATAAATATGTCTTCAACCGTTCGAACGACAGCTGTTACTAGTGTATGGAACCTTTTTTTGTTTTGCAAAACATAGTAATATATTTTTTGTCTCATACCCTCTTAGTCTCACTCTCCCTCGTTGCCATTTTTTCATTAATTATTATGTTTTTAATTATGATGAATGCTTATGTTTTCTTTGGAAACCACTAAATATTTTAAAAATTGTTTTTTTCTTTTTAATCTAAACATTCTTTTTCTGTAGTAAACTTGCACTAGTCTGGTTCTGATTGATAAGAATATTTAACCAAAAAATACAAAAATGTTGTTCAATTTATTTCATCTGTAAAAATAATGCTTCTTTTTCTTTTTTTAATATAAAAAGTGAAGTTTGTAGTTGAATTAGTACCTTAAAAGAAATTTAAGAAATTTGACAGCACTTTTACGCGTCATTCGACGAAATAATTAATTTTAAATGGATAATATAGGTAAAATTTGATTTGATTTTATTCTGGAAATATTTTTAATATTTATTACCTTATTATACAGATAGAAAATTGCAACAAATTGCAAAAATTCGGCCTTTGCAACAGTACTGCATAGGTTACCGCAGTTCGCTCGCTGAATATCGCAAAATAGTCAAAAAAACTTACGCCTCGGATTGTAGAAATCTTGTCAATGTAGAAATGACTTTGGATGAAGTAAAATTAAAGTTACCCGAAACTCAAAATAAACCACCGTCTAATGATTTGAATATATCAACAAAGGTAAATATTTGTTTAAGTTATCCAAAGAATAGAAAACTGATATAAAATGTTTTGTATTTGCAGGCAGATTACCTTTCAAAACAAACGATTGCCGTTCAAGATGCTTTAGAATTAATGTAGTATTTTCAATTAGTTGCGTTTATTTGTAGCATGTTCTACGCATTGTTTAATTTAAATATTTATAAATTATATGTAAGCATTGGCCAGATGGTTTCAGATGCTCAAAAACAAATAAAAAGATGTCAAAGTCTTAAATACTTAGTAAAAGGAATCGCATTTACCTTAAATTACGATATTATGGGCTTTTTATGAAACAGCGAACCTTTAGTTCGCGCAATTAGCAGCTAATGGAAATCAAACTAAAGTGAACATAATAGTTGTCTATGTTAAGAAAGGAAAATAGTTACATTTTCTAAAACTTCATTGATAGCAATGTCGTGTATGCTGGAAATGGCCATAAAACAGTTGTTCTTAGAAAAAAAATGTTTTTGCATGTATTCGTAAGCCAAAGTCATAACAAAATATAGACTTTTCTACAAAAAAAATTAAATCGAATCTTTGTTAATCTCATAAATACAGATATGACAGAACTAGTTTCCTTACCACTTCTCAGCAAACTGCTTATAGAATACAATTTTATTAACCATAACATTAATAAAAAAATAATTATGTCACTATAAAAATTTTAAGATATTTTTATTAACAGCGGCATTAACACGATCATAAATATAAATATAAACTGTTTTTGCAGTGAATGACATTGTCTCACAAAATGTTTATTAATTAAATTCACTTCTAATACACCATTTCCATATTCCTGGATTTCCAAATGCAAGTCTTGTTCTTCCAGACCTTTATAACGTTGCCTAATGCTTTGAAATCCATAATCATCCATTTTGTTACCTTTACTTTGTATAAAATTAATTCAGTTTTTTTTTATTTTGAAACTATCTACAGGTGACTTTCATCTATGATGGTAATAACATTTGCGTTAGAAAAAATCAAACAACTTTAAAAACCTTAAAATTAATTAATTTTTAATTGCCATTTAATCAGTACAACAGAAACTCATCTTTAAGTTTTCCATTGCATGAAAAGCGAGATGCCAGTACATCTAAACAAGTTTGGGCACACATAAGTAATGTCACATTATGTTTTAATAGATACCGCCAAAATTTCCTTGGTTAGAGAGAGAGAGAGAGAGAGAGAGAAATAAAATCGTTTTCAACAATTTTCCGGAACGTAGTTTTAATATAGCAGCTTAAGCTGTGTTATATGAAGATTATTTGTATATGTGCAGAGTAAACAAAAAACATCTGTTGTTCGGCACTCGACGCAGGTTTTGTTTATACAAACAAAAATAAAAATAAACTTTCCGAAATGTTTTTTAATTATCCTATAACAATCAATTTTTTCTTGCTGTATTTATTTCATCTTTTATTTCTAAATTTCGTTGTTATTTCTAAAGTAATAGATACAAAAAAATTGTTCTACAGATCAGAGAAGGGATTAAGAAAATAAAAATTTGCCACTGCTTGGTTTTGTTTTGTCCCGTTTGCATAATCGGAAAAAACATTAACTAAGAAATATTAGATTAGTTTCAATAGTTAAAAAAAAGACTTGTGCTCTTTTATTCAAAATAATTTTAGTACTTAGACTTTAAAATAAACCTGTAGTAAAATTTTAAATATTCCTTATTGTAATAATTGAATTTTAGTTTTCTTACTTTATTTGTTATATATATTTATAATATCCGGCAACACCAATTTTTTCTTTGAATTTTACTCTCTTTCTCTCTATTTCACTCTCTCCCTCTCTCTCGTGCATTTTATTTTATTATAATTGATTTTATTGTGAATTAGTCCTAGGTCTTCGTTTTCTTACTTTTGTGAAGAAAACTCATAAAAACACAAAAGGTGCAGTGGGATTTTTGCAGTAATAAAGGAACATAATAGTAATTGTGGTTAGTACATTGCTTGTAAAAAATTTAAAAAGAATGCTCTATAAAATATAAAACATTAACTAAACAAATATTTTAATTATTTCGGCAATATTTTCAAAATTCGAATTAATTTCCACGACAAAACAAAAAAAAAAAAAAGAGCATATTTTTGGTCCAGAAAATCTAAACGTAAAAAAAGAAAACAAAAAAAACTACAACAAAATCAATTTATTTTTGGATGAATTAAAGAACACAAATTTTAAAGCAGAACGAGGTAAAGAGTTTATCAACTTATAAGTGAAAGTGCAAAATTTTGTTCTAAACGAAAAATCGTAAAAATTTTCAAAAAAAAAAAAAATAAATAAATAAAAGAAAGCAATGGAAAACGAACGTTTACGCATAACACTGGATAGTCCAGACAAAATATATTACGCCGGGCAAACTGTTAAAGGAGAAATATGCTTAAATTTAACTAAACGCACTAAAATACGCGGTAAGTGCCTCACATAATTATTTTGCAGAACATTTATCGAAATTAATTGTTAATAATTAAGGAAATCAATAAACATATAAAAAATGTCTGGTGGTGTTTCACTCAATTAACGTCGTTGAATCATTCATTAATTTCATACGCGGTTTCACAATCTTCTATAAATGTTTATAGTTTCTTTGGAAATAAACATTTTTTCTTTGTGATTTACATCATTTTGCGTTTACTTACAAAGAGCCAATGCGCTCTTTGACTTTTGCACTAATTTTGTTGTTATTTAAGATACTATGTTGTTGTTTTCGCTTGATTGTTTCTTCATTCATGTTTTCTTTTCTTATATATCTCAAGCGTTTTTTGTATAGAAGGAAGTTTTTTGTGCCCACAGAGAATACTTTTTTTTAATTGTTGTAATTTATTTTTGGAGAGGCAATGAAAGTTTATGAGATAGAGTTGCCAACAAATTTTCTAATAATTTTTTTTTATTGATAGAGTCGTTCAGCTCGTTTTCATTTCGATTTAGATCACACTGATCGCATAAGACTATCTCTTTCAGAATCATATGTATTACCAATTTTACCTCCAGCCATATTATGTATTGATTTAATTTCATCGGTACATTATAAGATTCCGCTATGGGCTCTCGCAGACGCTGCAATTTTAGATGAAACTTCTATTGAGACATTCTACAAAAGTTTTCAGATCGCAAAGTGGTAAATAGTTTTTCATTCATTACAACTGCAATATAAAAAAAAAGTAATTAGTTAATTACTATTACGAGATGATATAAGTAATTTTGATAAAAGTTCATTATATGCGTAGTTTCCGTTTCGTGTTCGCTTTCGTAATTTGGCAACCTTATAAAGAGAGAAAGAGAATGTCCAGCTGATTGATTATAGGGGGAGCTAATTGTTTCTTTTATTGGTATTGTTGGCCTTCTTGTTGATTGAAATACAGTTGAACCCGTTTTTGTGCGATCATTTTTTTTAAGTGTTTTTGATTTGTGCTGCTCATTTTATACAATTTATTCTGTTTATGCGCGAATTGTTTGTTGCTACTTCTGTTTATGCGATATCCGACAATTTACTTATAAAGATTCTGTTCGCCACGATGTCGAGTTAATGTCAACATTAATATTGGTATATATGATTTTTTTTTCTAACAATAACTAACTATATTGCATCAACTATTTTTCATTACATTTCATACATATTGTTTTTATTATACATATTGCCCTATACAGTAACATTAGTTTTATAGTGAGATTAAAGGTAAAAATTCACATTATTTTTCGTGCTTGGACACATATAATTTTTATTTTATTTTTAGACACAAACGCTCCCTTAAAAAGAATGAATATTCGTTATCGAAAAAAAAAAAGTGAAAACAGGCGCAACTGTATTTGCAACTAAAATTGGAACATTAAATAGGCCAGCAGACGGTAAAGGATCCACAGCACTTGCTATAGAATTTAAATTAAGTAAATTCACTATAGGAAGAGCGCAAAAACGGTCAAGTAAAACGAATCAATCTAATAATTATATGCAACGAACGAAAGTGATAAAAGAGCATCATATTCAAGAAATATTTTAATGGAGAAAATTGCAAAACCAAAAAAAACAAAAAAAAGGTTCTCAAATTTTGCAATAAAAATTCAACTTGAAAACGAATCCCTATTGACGGAGATTTAATTAAACAAACAGCCAAAAATGATTTCAATCAACTGGGAGATGCGGAACCGTTTACTTACTAAATCCACTTTAAGAAATTGTGAACCAGTTCATCGCACGATTATTCGCTATTTGGAATACCACGAACAATATCGAATTGCGTATACTTCGACAAAATGTCCGCGTTAAAAATTAGAAATTAAAGCTTTTTTTTGAAGAGTCTGGTATGCAATTTAATTATAGATTTTGTTTGAAACGCACTCTGGATATTTCATGAAATTTTTCCTCGTGCCTTTTAACGGTGATTAGACAAATGTTTAAAAGATGATATTAATTAAAAAAGATGAGATTAATTCACGTTTAAGAAGGTTGCTTCTTAAACTCTTAAGGCTGTTTTTGGCGGCTAATCAAGGACTTACAAAAAATTCGATTTAATTGTCGATATTTCTAATAATAAATAAAAAAGACAATTTTCTATTAACGAATAAAGGCCATTGTAACAGCTTGAAAGAACTTGTTTCTTGATAATAATTTTTTTGGCGATTGAATAACAATATTTGACAAGGTTATACGAAGTATAAAGTTCTCAAAAAAAAAAAAAAAAAATTTTCTTTTTTGAATAATATTAAATAAGTAAAAATAAAATATTAATATAATAAAAAATTTGCAAAACAGCCACAGCCATAATTTGTGAGGCAACCTCAACTCAAGAAGGTCTGCGAACTCCACTCAGTATAACTGGCGCAAATTTGAATTTAAAGTAGAAAAAAACGCTAATTTAATTTACATTCCTATAATTAAAATGCCGTAGGACGTTTTAGAAATATTCATTTTTCACGTGTGTGCCAAGTATTTGAAAAAAAAAAAAAAAAAAATCAAATTTCTAACGAAAAAAGCACATTTTTTTATCATTCTTTATTAGGTTAATTTATCGCAAATATTGCGTATTATTTTCTTGAGAGTTGTTTTAAACATATTGTAAAAAATTCGAATAAAAATGTGAAAATTACGCCCAGTTATGTGGTCAGCCGTTTTTAAAAATTGTATTGCTCGAGAAACGTTTTTAAATTTTTGATATTTTTTATAAACATGTTCGTTTGTTATGCTAAATATTTTAATATTTTTTTTTTCGGTTAGTCTCGCAATACCATGGCCATAATAATAGAGCCTTTCCATGTCCAAGCATTGCTTTTGTTTTTTTTTTTTTTCACGATTTTTTGATCGAAAGTGACTCTTTAGCTGCATTTGTCCAGGGTCTTACGTTCAACATAGACCGACCGAAATGATAAAGAAAAACGAGAGAAAATGTATAATTCTGTGATCGAATCCACAAATAACTTAAAAAGGACTCATCCCGCTATTTTAATTTCTTAGTAAAAACACTCGTCCCTTCTTGAATCCCTCTTAGCCTTAAATCTACTTCTCTCCCGAAAGCTACATTAATATGCTTTTGTTTGAAAATGGCTTGAAAAGATGTCTTCAAGGACATCCGTTAATGCATTGATGAAGTTAGAAATCAATAGCCAAGAAGTAAGGTTCCAAGTTTACATGGTTTCACATAATATTCACAATGCAGACAATCTTTTTGGAGTATTTACAGCACCTTCCCAGAAATTTCAAAGGAAAAAAAAAAGACTTGTGTAGCTCATAAGTATTTTCCAAGCATTGAACAAAAAATTTGACACTCAGTTGATGAAGAGTTGTGTGAAAATTAGATCTTAAAATTGGATCAAATAACATCACGCTTTGAATAGAAAGTTACTTTAGAATTATATTGCGTCAACGAAACACGTTGTATGTACAATTCCTTTAGAATATGTTTTTTTAAAGATCAAAAAAAATGTGCTCATAAATGAATTTTAAGAAAATTTGCGAACAGAAAAATTTTTCGTGCTCTAATACAGATTATCAGTTTGAATTTTAAATTATTTTTTCAGCTTTGTGCTGTTTTTTTTTTTTTTTTTTTTTATTGAAAGCTTTTGACTTTCGTTTTCAGTAATTGTAGCAAACGAACGTTATCAATGTCATTGTTATTTATATATATGCAATGAACCGTTGATAAAAAAAATCTAAATAATCGTTTTATAATCACTTAACAAGTGAGTTTCAATTTTTATTGATATAAATTTGACAAGATTAGTCTATAAAAAGAAACTTTTCAATAAATATTATTATAAAATTTGGTCTTGCTATTTATTACACTTTTACTTACATATGTACATTCATGTAAAAATATATATATTTTTTTAACAATTTTATATTTATATATAAATATTGTTTTAGTTAGTGTAAATGTCGTCCGTAAAGAATAACACTTGACGCATGTCTTTTAATGCAAATTTTTTACTTCAACATTATTTAAGATCTTCGAAAATCATTCGTCAGATGGGAATAACTTTATTGATGAGTGTTGTGTCTCGATATTGTAAGCGAAGATAAAAATCTACTTTACATTCCCTCTTTTGATGATCAGTATAAAATATATATATATATGGAAGGCTAAATTAAATTAAATTAGAAAAACATGGCCAGAATCAATTAAAAATTGACATCGAATCCAGCTTGAAAACAGAGCGAGTGTAACGTGAAGTCTAAATAGTTTTGCTGAAATTTCGACCGAATGAGCATATCCTGTCAAAAAACAAGCGATTTTGTTTAGCGGAACTATTAGTGCTTACATAGATAATAGTTACGCATTAGTAGTTTCGTTTATGTAAAAAGTATGTACGTAGGATAACATTATCATCGTCTAATACGAGAAGTACGAGTGTAAAAAATTGTGTAAAAAAATCGTTCTAAGGTTTTTCGACTAACGATTTTTGTAGATCTATTATGAATTTTTCCACTTTTGGATATATTTCGTTAGTGGTTCTGCCGTGAAATGTTTTTATTATATCAGGAAATTGCTGATAATATTCCAGCACAGGTTTAACTTCTGCCTCATAAATTTTTAAACGTTCAGCGACTATATCGACTTTGTCATCATCACGTTTTATCAAATTCTCACCAGTAATGTCATCTTTCCCAGGAATCTTAGGTGCATTAAAGCCAGTATTATAAATGCGACCAGATTTTAAATGTATCCAACGTCCTTCGATGCGTTCAATAATTACTTCATGCGGTACGTTCAGATTTATGACAGCATTTAACTGCTGCACTGCAGATAAACTTTTAGCCTGTGTAACATTACGAGGAAAACCGTCTAATAAGAAAGATTTATTATTCACTTGTTTAAGATGATCCGTAATGCATTTAATAATTAATTCATCGGGTACTAGTTTGCCTTGATTTACATATGTTACAGCTTTTTTACCCAACTCTGTTCGTTTCTCAATATTCGAACGTAATATATCACCCGGTGATATATGCACAAAATCGAATTTATCGACTATACGTTTAGATATAGTACCCTTCCCAGAAGCTGGTGGACCTAAAATAACCACCCGTGTAGCTTGTCTCAACATTGGAAAATTCGTGAAAAACTAGAAATAAATTGAAAGTTAAATTTCTATCTTTTTTTTTTTTTTTTTTTTCATCTAACGTAAACGTACTTTTAAATATTTTAAAAATATAACGTTCTTCGCGTCTTATACAGACAGAGTGTATTTTGTTTTTGTAAACTCAGCTCTGCACATATTTTCACTCACAATTCGTTTAAAGTATGAGGCTCAAAGTCCAAGAATTTATTTAAGGAAATTTTCATTCTTCGTTTAATAAAATTTTTGTTCTGACAAACATGATGATATTTTTATTTTAATTTTAATGAAAATTATGTAAAATTATAATAACAACAACGAAAATTGCACTCGCAGCCGGCACTAGGTTTAATGATTGATAAACAATTATCTTTTTGTTGTTTTTTATATATTTTTATTTGCATATGTTTATGTATTTTTATTTATATATATTGCATAGATTTCAACGAATATAACTATCTAATGTCTAAAACCAATCAAACTGGGAAACGTACTGTTACGATTAGCAAAAATTTATTCATTTTTTTATTATTATACGGAATTGTTTTGGTCTAAGCTCTTTTGTTGTGCTATCGCACAATATACACGTATAAATTGCCACTTATTCTCTTTCAATCCCTTTCGCTCTCTCTTTTTCATATTTGATATTATATTAATAACTGCTATTGTGAACGATAACAGCTGATTTATACTGTATGAATATTTTTCGAATGTACTCTTATTTGTTTTTACTCTCTCTGTTTTTTTATTATTGATTAATATCATAAATGAGAGCGTTTCAAGCTATTGAATTAATTTCCGTTGTTTTTTTTTAACAGATATTTGTTTCATAATAACGAAATGATAAATATATAACATATATTATCATTAACAAGGATAAAATTTTTTCGAAAATTTTCGAACAAATATTCCTTAACCGAAGAATGAATCGCTACGCTATTTTTGTAAGTGCTTCAAAGAATTGAAATTAGGGGGAAAACGAATAAATTCTTCATTTAAACTGCTTCATTTAATTTTTTTATTGATCAATTAAGCAAAGAGGTAGAGGAAGCGAGCAGAAGAGAGAAGAATAAACTGCTGGAATGGAGCCTAGTTGAAAAGTTTTGGATGACCTTAGAATATTTTAGACGACGAAAAAAGATCAAAAGGAAAAGTGAATTATTTTCGCCGAAGGAACTAAACAGTTTCCGGAACCCAAGTAGTTCATAAGATTGGAATCTTAATAAAAAGAAAACGAATTTGTTAAATGGTTTTCAGCAATTCTCGCAAAGATAATATATTTCACTGATAGAAATGCGATGGAACGTTCTTGCGTCATATTGCTCGAAACGCTCGAAACGACGACCATGCTATACAAATTTCGCTAAATGTAACTAAAATTTTAAACACTTCCGGGTTATGCTTAGGCATTTTGTACATCTCTAAGGAATTTCTGCACTTTTGATACTATTTCTTCGTTAGTTTTGTCATTAAACGATTTTAATACACCGGGAAATCCCTTTTCATAATATTCTAATACCGGCTTTACCATGTTATCATAAGTTTTTAAACGTTCAGCGAATACTTCTGGCTTATCATCATCACGTTTTACTAAATCTTCACCTGTAACGTCATCTTTGCCAGGTACTTTAGGTTTATTGAAATTAGTGTTGTAAACACGACCAGACTTCAAATGTACAAAACGCCCCTCGATACGTCTGATAAGTTCTTCATGCGGTATATCCAGATTTATGACGGCGTTAAGTTGCTGCACTTTAGATAAACATTTAGCCTGTGTAACATTACGAGGAAAGCCGTCTAATAAGAAAGGTTTATCTTTCAATTCTCTAATGTGATCCGTTATGAATTTAATGATAATATCATCGGGAACTAATTTGCCTTGATTTACATAACTTTCGGCTTTTTCACCCAATTCAGTTTTTTTCTGAATATTCGCACGTAATAGATCACCTGGTGAAATGTGCGTAAGATCGAATTCGTCAATTATGCATTTAGCTATAGTACTCTTCCCAGAAGCTGGTGGTCCAAGAAGAGAAGCTCGAATAATTTTTATATACATTTGGAAGTTCAAAAGAAAAATGAAAAAAAAAAAATTTAATTCTTTATTAAGAGAAAAATCATTTTGAAAATTCAAAATCATTTTGAAAACTCAAAATCATTTTGAAAACTTAAAATGATTTGTGTAGGGTTGTCAAGAATTCAAGAAAGTGAAAAACTTACATCTTCATTTAATAAAGTTTTATACAGAAAAATATCCGATTAACCGATTTTAAAATTTAACAGTCTTTGTATAATTTCTACAAAAATCTTACTCAAAATAATGACAATCCTTATTTAGAAGCGTTTACTACTTTATTTATGATTTACTAATGGAAAGTCTTATTTTTATATACTGCAGAAAATTTCGTGGACGTAACGATGACCTCATTTCATTGGGGGCCATTACCCTAACTCTAAGTCTAATGAAAAGTTACAAAAATTTTTGGCAAAAAAATGTTTTCTCTTATGACTTGTGATCACTCACAACACAAGATAAACAACAAGAATATGACGGTAGAAGTAATTAAATTGAGAAAAAAAAAGGCGCGATTCACTGAAACTTATTCATTTTGTTCATGATTGTACGAAATTGTTTTTGTTTACATTTGTTTTAATGCGCTATCATACAACATACATATGATAAATGAAAAGCTCTCTTTGCCCCGTTTGCTCAATATTTTTTATGTTTTTTTTTTGTCGCTTTAACAATTATTTTTATGAATGATAACAGACAGCTTCTTGTTCTTGTTGCTTTGCAGATATTTCATTTGCTCTCTTTAATGTTGTTACTGCTACTCACATTAATTCTTAAGACAAGAAATAAACACTAAGCTTAATGAGTCTTTCAAGAACATCTATCTAATATATTTATATATATATATATTCACACTCTATTTTTATTTGTTATGATGCGATGTGAAATGATTTATAACCACAAACTTTTTCAAATTTTTTCTTAACACATGGATTCTTCGATAGAAAAATTTATTCATATCTTGTAGAAATTCAGATTTCTCGATGTCTGCTGAAAAACTGTACTTAACACTAATCTGAAGCAATAACTGCAAGCCTGGCTACATTAAGAGTTCGAGATAAATCTTACTGCATTTCATAGTATTGCCTTAAAAGATCTTGGCTCTTACATTTCAAGATTTTATTTCTAATCGTTCTAAATGAGTTTTAATTTGTGGGCTTAGAAATTTTCTTTTTAGCAATTTGTTTTTTTTCGTATTTTTATTTATTATTTTTTTATTTTTTTATTTTTTATTTTTATATATATTATTCTAATTTTCTTTGCTTTGACTAATTCGTTCAATTGAATTCCACTTCGTGGAATCACATGAAATTCAAACAAATATATTCCAATCCAAACATCTAATAACTGAATAGTTGTTTGCATTTATTTGACTTGATATATATATATATTTTAAATATTTTTAAAAATTACCAGCGCTTGATTTCTTTAGTATATTTTTATCACGTTTAATAATTTCTTCTTTACGTTCCTTTTGTGCGCGATTGATTATTTCATCGATTTCTTCGATTGATGGTCCATCATTTTTGTCATCAAATTTATCATGAGGCCATAGTTCGCCGGATGATTTGTTCGATGAATTTTTGTTACTACTGGAATTTGATGTGAATGAAGATGATGATTTAAGTGGATTGTAACCAGGGCGCTGCCAAGTGCGGTTGGTATGCCGCGCAGCGGGAAGCAAACGATTATGTGATGGACTACGTGAAATATGTCTACGATGTCTATGAGAACGACGTGTTGACGGTGAACGTCTGTGACGACTGCGTGGCGACGGCGTTCCCCTGGCTACAAAGGGTGAAGGAGAACGCCGATAATCAACACCGCGACGTCTTACCGATTTAGTTTGTGGACGCGAGTGTGAACGCGAACGTGAAAATGAACGTGAAATACGCCTGCGGTTTGATCTGTAACGGCGTTTATTATAAGGAGAAAGCGAACGAGAACGTGTTGTAGAGCGTTGTCGACGGTATCTTGAATTGCGTCGTTCTCGTGACGATCGCGAGCGTGACCGTGATCTTCGGCGTCCAGGACTTCGGCTCCGATGACGTGAACGAGAACTCCGCTCGGGTGAAAGTGTAGGACTTTTAGGTAAGGCTGGTGTAGCCAAACGTACCAAACCAAATTTATCGACTTTAACTGGTTTTTTTATCTGAAAAGAAAATTTGGGCGGTTCCGGCTTAATTGATGGTGGGGGTGGAGGTACTTGTGTCTTTCCAAACCCCATAATCTTAAAACTTGATAGGGCATTCGTTGATTTTGCAGATGATGAGGTTACGTCGTTGCTAGATATACGCATCGATGGCGCCTTTGGCGGAGGTGTTTCAGACTTTTCACGTTTCTTTACCACTATATCAACAGGGACTGGTGGTGCGTTATGAACGGTTTGTTGCGCCTGTTCCAAAATTTCTTGTCTTTTTTTGATTTCAGCTATAGTTTGTTCATAGAGTTTAAGATTTTCATTAAGCTTACTTTCGAAATGTAAGCCACTACCTAAAAATCTAAAAATATATATTACAAAAAAATATGTTTAAAATATATTTTGGACTTTACTCACTTGTAAGCTTCTTCGAGATTAATTTTATCCAAAATATTTGTTGATTCTTTGTTTTTACTGGAACTCTTTTTAGATTTTTTACTTTTTTTCTTCTTCGACTTTTTCTTTTCTTTCTTATGCTTGGAAGCTTCGTGTAAAAGTTTACGCACACGCGTCTCAGTATCATCTTCATCCAACTACAATCAATAAAATATTTATCAGTATTTTGCATGCAATACACAAACTCTTTTTCTCTTTAAGACCTTGAATTCATTAGGTATAACTGTAGAGTTGACCGTTTGAGTCATATAAAACGGTTGATTGAATTTTGGTTGTTTGTTGCTGTTCTCCAAAGAGGCGCTGTGCAGTGCCATTTTCTTGCTAAGTGGTGACAAAGACCTATCTTTTTTTGATGTCGATGTATGTGGGATATCTATTGTGATATCATATTGTGTTAACTGAATTAATAGTTTTAACATATATATTATTTGTTCTCAAAGTTACCAGGGCTATTAGATCCTGAGTCTGAGCTGGATTCTGTAGCATTTGATTCATTACTCGATATTGAAGGCGGGCTAGGTTTTTGTTTTTGTAAAGGTTTCTCAGTTTCTAAAAAACAATAAGGAAAGTATTTACCATAATTCAATTTAAAACAAAAAACAAAAAACACCTTACGATCTTGGATTTTAAGAAGTCTGTAAAATAAGAAATTTTTTTAAAGCAACCCTTTTTTAAGACTTAAGTACCTGTAATGTGAGAACTTTCGTAGACGGGAACTGACAATGGTTCAACTGAGGCTCCGGTACGTTGCTGTATAGCTTCTAACGATAAACGGGCCTGTTCATGATTAGGTATAATATTTAAACAATCGCGATAAGCTTTAGCGGCGTCTTGTATGCGATTATCTTCCTCATAACTCCGTGCCAAAGCTACTAATGTTTCGCCCATATATTTACGTGCATTAACGTGATAAGCATTTAATTTTAATGCTTTTTCGAAATCTTCTACAGCTTTTAGGAATGAACCCTTATTGGCATATAAAGCACCCCTAGCCACTAAACCCTCGACATTGCGTGGGTCAATGTTTAAGGCTCTATTAAGACATTGGAAGGCTTCCACATGCTGACCAATTTTAAAGTATTCGATACCCTCGGCCACAGACCTGTAATGGTTAGTTAAATTAGTTGTTTTTTTTTTTTTTTTTTTTTTTAAATTAACTAAATTATTAATCACCTAAAAGCCCATTTACTGGCTTGAATTTGTCTTAGCTCTTTCGCATATTCTGGACGAGGAAATTCACATTTCAATGACCTCATTACAGAGAAAGTGTCATTGATAACTAAACCATTCATTATATATAAAATTTTACAGTTTGGATTTTCAAATTCCTTCGCTTTCCGAATGCATTCTTCATATTTCTCTAAGGTATTGTCGACAGTTTTTCTACAAAATATAATAAATTTTTGATAAATTTTGTTCTTTTTTCTGATTACATACCGATAAATTAAAGGTAACTCATCCTGATTTATTATGCCTAATTTAGCGTTTTTGTGTTTGTTAATGGTGTGATCCAAACATAAAGTCATACGATCAGCATCTATAGAAAATTCTACCATTTCGCAGCATAGATAATCATTAGTAGAAATGGAACGTGGTTTACCTAATTTATCCAAAGGTAGAGTACCAACCAATTGATTTGGAATAAGTGCCTGATTTTTAAAGTAAAATACAGTAAACTTAACAAAATGTTTGCGCAGCATTAAAGTTTTCAAACGAACCTTTATATTGGAATCTTTTAATATATGAACGCAAGGTTCACCAGTGCATAAAGGTTTAACTACAATAGGTGCTGAAGAAATGGAACTTTTCGAACGTATCACTATCGCATAGATAATATCGCCTGGTTGTAATGACTCCAATACACGTCGCAATATTTTTGTTTTGTCTTGCTTGTGGGACATAACAATTTCATAAGATGGTACTCGAGCCACGAAATATTTTGCTAGAATTAAAATTAAATAATAAAAAAAATACAACGCAAAAGAATATCAAAGAAAAATTTTTCACGGTACATACTCTGTTATTATAGGTTTACAATAAAAAAACCATAAGGGTAAATAACACTTTTTTTTTTTTTTTTTAAAGAAAAAGAAGGTCAGCACTTTGGTGTTTACTTAAAACATAATCACAAGACGAAATAATTTTAAAACCGTTGAGCACACTTGTAAGAGGCTCGAATTTCGTATATTTTAATATATGTATACTTACCTTTCTCTCTTTCCTCTGTCGTTAAAACGGATCCTTTTAGTAAATACATCTTTAATAAATCAGTATCATACAAATCGGGAGCTTTCCGGGCTAAAAATTGATGCAATTTCAAGCGTTTAGCTCGATCCTGAAAAGTGAAATATTTTTGCCGTTCCATATACATAGAATAATTGCCGTCTTCAGGCACACCCAATTTTTGCAAATCGCCAGCTCCCCTCTCATCGTCCCATATTTTTTGCATTGGTTTACCATGAAAGCATAAGGCCTTCTTAATCAAGTCAACATCCATTTTCTGTAACAAAAAGGCAAGGGAATCCTTTAAAACAGATTTGTGTTACTTAAAAAACTCGATATTCCGTTTTCTTACAGTACGCCGTTGATTCCTTTTTTTTTTAAAGTTAAATATGTACTTACATAAAATTCTTTAACTGAAATTGACAAAAATTTGTAATTAATGATAATATGACACAATATTTACCGTTAATCTTTGCAATTTGCTTCAACTTTTCCAAAATTATGGATTTTTCGAACAATTCTTCACAAAAGCCACCAACTTATTAAGCTATTCTTCTTCGTGTTATATTCAATCACTCACGATGAAGCAAGTCTAGTTAAAACAGGGTAGTTTCTACGAATCATTCACTGTTTACTCGCAGAAATTATTGAATTAGACATATATATACGTATATTGTGAATTGACCATTATTTTCGTTGTTTTATATGCGAATATAATATATCCAAAAAAACTGTTGTGAATTAAATTGTTGTATTGATTTGTTGCGTGCACGCTACGTTTTACTTGCATTTGCTGCAATATAACTGTTTCCTAAAGTTGCAAACGAAGAATGTTTCATGTTCTGGCTGTTAGCATTGAAATGACATATGTATGAAAGTACCCACATCGTTTAGGCATAAAATACTTATATAAAAATGTAAATAAATATACAAAATGAAAGTAAATATATAAACATAAGCGCAAATACAAATATACTAATAATAAATAATCTTCCTCAGTCTTCAAATTGAATATCTTATAGCAATTTTGCTTTGCGCACTTAGTGTGTTTACTGCATAAATATGCGCCGAAATCACAGGTCGATTTAGACTTGTCTGTCTGTTTTGGATCATCTGTCTGTTAAATTGATATCTCGAGGATATTTCTAAATTTATTTTAGTCATCCTTACTATCCACGAGTTCGTTTACGATCCTCTCTCAACTGTTTATCAGTCATTGACATCTTTAATCATACATCGATTATATTAACTTTTTTTTCAGAGATTTAATGCAAAACTATTTTGTTTTATTTTCCTTTAGCCATAAAAATACAAAGCACTGGAAAAGCCAAATGCAAATGGATGGAAATTTTACGTAAAAACTCGAATGAATCTAATCGTAGTTTATTTTACACGAGTAAAGAAATTTTTGCTTACAATGAAATTACGCTGCCCGCATTCGATCCACAAGGCTTAGAACTAAATTCTGGTGAACATGCATTTGGTTTCTCATTTACTTTGGCAACGCATCTACCTTCAAGTTTTAAAGGCAATTATGGCGCTATCAAGCATAAGATGTGCGTAATAATACAACGTCCTTGGGCTTTTGATGAACGCCATGTTATTCCTTTATTGGTTATCAAGAATATGCCTCTTCCCATGGATTTTAGACTGCACCCTACTCCTTTGGAAAAACAAATCACTAAAACGATTAGTTTGTTTGGTACTCGTCCCATAACTATGCTGGCTCTCTTGCCGGAGGAATTTGCTGTAAGAGGTGAACCAATGCGTATATGCGTGACAGTGATTAATAATAGTAACACAAATGTAGAGAAGTTACGCTTTTGCATATTACAATATATAAATTATCACAGCTTTTTGCCTGTACGTCGGCAAAAGACTGAAGTTATAACAGTTGCTACTAAAGAAACAGGAGCAGTGCAAAAGAAAAGTGAACGCTCGTTCGCCCACGAATTAATCATACCTCTGACAGCTCAACCCACCGACCATGAACTATCTGAAGCAATCAACATAAGTTATGAGTTAAGAGTTGAAGCGGTACTTCGTGGTTTGTTTAAAAATTCAATTTTAAATTTGCCCTTACAATTATACTCAAACGAGCTAGGGCGGTCCAGGGAGAGACCATCACGTTCTATAATAAGTGGTAATGGTGATTATACACCTTCTCTTGGTAATGGTGCTGGTAATCCATTTGAGCCAGATTTAGATGATACCATAGGTTCCCCGACGCATTCCTCTCAACGAGGGGAAAGCAGTGAATCAAGTTCGATGAATTCTACGACCACCGATTCATCGGCTGCCACTCTCAGTCCGGCTGTGGGAGGAACTGCTTTATCTTACACTTCTGATTCCTCGTCAATGTATAATAATACTTCCACTAGAGCCAGTTTACGTAATTCAAATGTTCCTTATTTACGTTATTGGAGCAGCAGTCCACCCTATGCAGCTGTAAATGATTCCCCAAGGCATAATGTAATAACACGAATCTCTGGAATCTCTAGAGGAAATCTACAATTTACATATTGCCCAGCAGGAAATGAAGTAAATGAAGCGGCAACGGTTGCAGCGGCTGCTGCCGCAGTTGCAGCGAATGATACTGCTCTTATGCAAGCAGCTGTCGCCGCTGCAAATGATACTGCTATTATGAATGCAGCAGCAGCTGCTGCAGCAGCATCCTTTTTAAACTCACGATCATCATCTCAAGGTGCTCAGGAGCTGCGTAAGTCGATTACTGCATTATCTTTCAATTTAAAACTTTATTTTAAATTAAACAATCTTTTATCTCTATTTTAGCACCGTCATATGAAGAATTGTTTGGTAACGCTTCAGCTCCACCAGTATCCACATCGTCGGAAGCAACGAAATGAAATTGTTTGTAATCTTTTTTGTCCTCCTTTTGCTTTCTATGACTCTTTTTAAATAGCATTTATTTGAATAGAACGGAACAAGTTACTAAACCCCACCCCCGTATAGTTACGAAAAATGGCACAAAAAATTTTAATGAGAAGGCCGTTTTTAAATTGATAGCCTGCACAAAGTTATTATTTGCTAAACGATATAAACGATGCAAGATAATTAAAAATTTATTATGAAACTTAATAACTCAAATGATTTTTTTTTTTTTATATAGAACAAAATTTATAGCTACACACTTATATATATACATATACACATATTTTTTCTTTTTATTTATTATATACAACCCATGCATAGAAAAGAAAGCTTTAGCCATAATATCATGAACCATTAAAACCGTTATGTGTTCACACTTCTCTTGTCCTTTTCTTGCATATAAACATATCTGTTTTACATATAGGTTTCCCTACTCGCTCCATGTAGATATTAGTCAAACAACAGTAAAAACGTTTCCCTCCAATATATTTTGTTTTTCTTTCCTTCTATATAATTATTACTCTTAAACAAAATTATGAATTTAATTTTAAGCTTTAAAGCCGCGCACATCAATTACTTAATGCAAAGTCTGAGACTTAAACAGAAAAAACTGAAAAGTTAAAAAAAAAAAAAAACCTAAATTCAGGTTCGATAGCCACAAATATATAGCACTTCGTTTTTTTTTTTTTTTTTTTTTTTTGTAAACAATAATTATAATTATAATTATAATGCACCAAATAAAATAATGAA